>JACN01004897.1:0-17203 GCA_000787155.1 Scartelaos histophorus | reverse complement strand
AAAAAGCACAACGCAGTTCAGGAAACATATGCAAAAAAGCGTTTATTTCCTTTCCCATGTAGCAGCTTTACATCCAACCTGCCTTATGTAGTGTCCTGTGGTGATGGGGGGGCCAGAGGAGGGCATGATGTGAGGAGGGTCCAGCGTGACTCAGGAGCCGTGCTCCTCTCCTTCCCTCTTGGCCCGTGAGCGCGCGGGGGCCTGACGCGCAGGGACAGTGTGAGTCATGTGGCCGCGTCTCCGCTGCGCCGCGGCGCTTGTCTCTTCTCCTCAGCGATGATCACGGGACAGCCGCGGATGAGCGCTGACACGGACTGTGGAGCCACAGCATCGCCACGGCCTCCTCTGCAGCGCGGTGAAGGCGCAGAGAGGTCAAAGGTCAAGAGCATAACACTTGTTACGCACAGTCATTGGACATTACGCACGGGACGCACGAGTGTTGTAATGCGCGATGGTGTCAGGATGGATTTGGACTCTCATCAACAAGTGCTGTCCAAAATGAAATCTACTGTGGATCTAGTCTGATGCTCATTTATAGTGTAATGGTTTACACTATTACACTCATTCTGAAAATCATGAAAAGAAAGAAAATATATATGAGACAAACAGGCGCGTTCTGCTGTAGGCACCATAGGCTTATTTTTGTAAGTGTCAGACTGCACGTTTAATTATCAGTGTTTACATAAACGGTGGCAGGTTTCTAAATGTGCAAATTGCGCGCAGAAGTGCGTTGTTTCAGTTAAATATGTGAGAACTGTCTTTCTTTCTTTTTTTAAGGGAATGCTATAGTTCGACTCACTTTCAGACAATACTTTTACCCATCTCTTATGATGAATTATAAGATACTGCAGTAACAAGACATCTTTTTATCTGTCATAATTCTTTTTGGAAAGGTCAGTAATTAAAAACTGCCAAGTTCAAGAATAGTATTTACTCCTGAACTAATCGACTTTCAAGTTTGAGCTAAATCTGTCCTAATCACCCACCAGACTTGGAAGAGGTCTGCTCATCATTACCTCTACTTAAGCATCCTGAAGCCTGTGTCCAATCAATCAAATTGTTCTCAAATAGGTGACATGTTTAGTTCATAAATTGTTAGTCTGTGTTGAGAACTGCTCCTAATTGCAAATCCATACACAATCACGCGCTTTGTGCAATGGTCACGACATAAAACCACCATCAGTAAAAAAATGTCCAAAAGCCATCTGACTAGAACAGTTTATACAAGTGTTAACAATTTATTACATGCAAACTGGTCCCACTCCCCATTTTTATTTGTGAATGCCTCTGTAATTCTAAATAACTGCGAGTGACTTGCATTAATTGGTAATTTACTGAAAATCAACAACTGAAAAGCACACAACTCTCACTGAATACAGAGCAGCCAAAGCCCTCCAGGATGGATGCTCAGTGTGGCAAGAAAATACCAGCCCTCAGTCAATAATCTGAAATACAAATAGTTATGGAAAAAATATTTAGACTTTCAATTACTGCAGAAAAGGATGACAAGTTATCTGTACTAATAACTCATTGGTAGAGTAAATAAGGTGTTATTTCTAGCCCTACTTTATTTAACATAAAGTAGGGCTAGAAGTAACACTAGAACTATTACTACTATTGTTTAGCCTTTATCATGCTGTGTGTGAGTGACAGGTGGAGTGAACCAATCACAGTGAAGTGTGGATTTTAAGGACAAGAAGGTCACATTTAGTTGCCCTTTTAAGGCAATGAATTATAATATGAACATCATGATATTAATTATGATTTTAGTGACATTAACTACTACTTACGACCAAATGCCAGTGGATTCGTCCTGACCATCTATGCCCGTCCGTCCATGGGAGTGGATCTCTCCTTCACTGTGGTTCTCCTCGAGGTTTCTCTGGTTTTTTCCCACTGGGTTTTTTTTTTTTTTTTTCGAGTTTTTCCTTGTCGATGAAGGAGGGTCTAAGGACACGAGATGCTGGGACAGTTATCTATTTGCCTGCTTGTTGTTGGACATTCTGTATTTTTGAATTATTCATTAATTATTATTATTACGTTTCTTATTCTGTTTCATTTTCTGACATCTCTGTTTGCTAATCTAACAATTTTGTGAAGCCCGCCGAGATAACTTATTTTGGGCTATACAAAAATAAATTGAATTGAATTGAAATGATAAAATATATTAGACATAGGCCTCCTGGAAAGCTCCTATATTATGCAAAATTGAATCTTTGAGCAAAGGCATGTTATAATGTTACCTCATCAAAAACATACTCAGAGTTTTGTTTCATTCACACGTCTGAGTAGCTATTTATTATTAGTCTGTCTATATCAAACCTCAAAATACTCTGTTCCACCTTGTGATGTCATGAAGTGCTGGTTTTCATGTTAACTGATCTTTTTACCTGTAGTTCAGTGGAGATTGGAAAATCCAGTGCTGAAATTATCCAAATGATTCTAGTGAAGGTGTATGAAGTTTAAAAACAGCACATCTTCTACTTTCAGAGGGTGGAACAGAGTGTGTTTGAGTGTTTGAGAGAAGAGCACAGCCTAAATATGCAGGGTTAAACATGTGTGAATGAAACAGAACACAAAACAAAACTCCAGGTATGTTTATGATGAGGAAACAACATTATAACATAAATCAGATGATGGCGTAATATAGACCCTTTATATAAATGAAATTACTCTCAGTGAAATTTGCAAATATAGCAAATGGATCCAGACATTTGTGTTGTGTTCATTTTACAGTCTTCTTCTTCTTCTTACCTCTGATGATGACTGCAGGCGGGGACAGAGCTGATGAAAACCCACTCAGACAGGAGATTCCAAAATGTCGACAAACTGCGCTGCCCCGGGACATTTCCCCGAACGCGATGGTGAGATTATGGACGACTTTACCCCCCGCCGGCTCCAAATAATGTACTTTACTCCTGCAGAGAGGACACACACGCGCAGAGGTTAGATTCTTATACAAGTGTCGCAAGTGAGATCGAAATAACTAATTACAAATACTCAGATAACTGCAATGGAGTCAATGTTTTGTGGGATATTTGTACTATTTTGTGAAGATTTTTGAGTTTAATCATAGTGTGTACGTTAGTGAGTATTATTTTGATGTGTATACTCAACTCAATAAATACATTTTATTTAAATGTGCATTATGGATCTTTTCAGGTGGAGGACTTTTCATCTGCATGTCTCAAACAAATGTTCCACAGTAAGGCTTTAAACTTGTCTATCTTGAATTCTGTGAGCAGAGTCGCCTCTCCACAGATTTGACCTGTAAATTGGTCTGATGGTGCTTGACTCATGGAGATGGATAGGTTTAATCTCATACTGTGAAACTTTCCTGATATGTCAAATAAAATCTCCATGGAGAAAGATCCACCAGAAAAGTTGCATAGTGCATAGTTTAAAGACTTGTAAAAGTGCTTCATTTTATTAATTTACTCCACACTCATTGATGTTAAGCTTCTAATGTAGCTACAGAAATGAAGAAACAATAAGAGAAGTTGGTTCGAACAGGAATTGATCCTCTGACCTTCGAGTTGGGGGATCTGATCACAGAGCCAGTGTCAAATAAGTAAATTTGTCAGCAGCACCACTGAGACAACTTAAGACGTTCACCTTTTCACTTGACACCAGCAGAATTAAACCCAATTTATATTCAACACCAATTCTTCTCCACCGCCGCTGCCGCCCCTTTGTGCCCGGAGCGTTCACACTCTCTGGTACAGATATAGTCACCCTGCATCTGGCCTCTGTGCGTCTGTCTGAAAGAAACTGAGAAAACGCACACTTGGAAATCTCTACACAACGGCAGCTGCTTGGAAACGCATGGTACCCCCTGGATCAGCGCGGAGCCAGCATTAAAAGAGGCTGCAGCTAAGAATAGAGCATCCGCATGAGAACTGTGGTCTGTGGAGGTGTAAGAATCTGATCTGTTATGTCTCATTTACAGATCAGTAATGTTAGAAAAATGTAACCTTAACCATAAATTATCATTACATTATGTTTCCTATATAATGACTTAAAGGTACTGCTAGTGGGATTAATCTGTGTACTGTGAAACGCTCTAGACAAGCATAGAAACATAATATAATGTTACGCAGTGCACTTAGTATAAAGTTGATACAAAGCAACAAATTGGACATGTGATGGAAATGTATATTGTGGAAAGATTTCTCTCAATTTGTCTTTGTGTAAATGAATGTGATTTGTACCTGAGACCAGAGCATTATGGCTCCTAATGACCAGAGTCACTAGGAGCCACCCCACAGGAAACTTTCTGCTGCCATAACTGTGCTCAAATGTAAATTAAGTTGATTAGCACAAGTCAGTCTGCCCCGATATGTATATAACTCATATTTTTGTATAAATATTCAGAGCTGGATGGGAGATGATCTGAAGAAGATGCTCTGGGAGAAGAGGCTCTTGGTTTCTGCTGTAACAAGAATAAAACTTGGTCTGTATTCCAAAAACTCATCGCAAATGGATTCCTTATTTATCATCAAGAGATATAATATTTTTTTTCCTACAACAGACTTTAAGATAATTCATATTCAAAATAAATATCTATATGTTTCACTCATCATTTGTTTATTGCACTGAAAAGCTTCCACCAGCAGAGTAATAAACATATCTGAACTTAATATAATAATACATTTTCTTTCTTAGTTCATCACCGTTCTTGAAATGACTTGACTTTTCCACTACACGTGTGAATCATAAATGCATAGGCTCCTCTCATTGTCTCACTGATGTTCGTATGTGATGAATCATGTGTCAGATTTGTGGAGCGGTGGTTGGCCGACCCGCCCACTGCAGGCCCTTCACTTTACATTATTTCTGCAGTGCTGTGACGCTCACACGGACCCACACCGGGGGGACGTGTAGGAGCCAGGAGAGCCACAAGAAGCCCAGAGGGGGCCCGATGCCAACATGATGTCACCCCTGTCTCCTATGGGTGCACATTTTCATCCACGCTCAAGTGGGCAGAGCAATGGAAGAGAAGTGGTCAGGAATATATAGACATTATTTTGTACAAATAAGTTGTTTTTTTCTGGAGGTACTTTCTAAATTAAATATTATACTACAAATCTAACCAGTCATTTTAGATACAGATTCCTCAAAGTAAACTTTTCCTTTAGTCACAGAGCTGCAAACACTTGGACTTCCCAGGTTTTATTATATTCTTATAATCCCTGTGGTGCTATTGGTGTCATTAAAATAAAGGAAAACATGAAATTAAAAGTGTGCATAAACCTTTAAATCTTAGTATATTTGATAAGATGGAAACAGGTAATGGATTAGCAACTACTTTGGAAAAACTAACACATAACACAAATAGCAGATAAAATAAATGCATGAAAAAATATTAGTTTTTATATATATTCTACAAAAAGTAACAGAAATACAAATTTGTAAACTATTGTGGTCTGTAATAACTGCAGTGTAAAGTTGTGTGATGTATTTTTTTTTTCCATCGTTAAGAAAAATACAAAGACAATATAGAAGAATATATTTAGAGTTTGATTTATCTTACAATCAGCAGCTTGTTTTAAAAGTTACAAGTGTGCAAGAAAATAAAACTATAGTACCACTGCCGAGGTTAGAGAATACACTGCGAACATAACTTTGTCCAAAATCACATCATAAAATTCCCAGGGAAATCCATACTTTAACCATTATAAAACAGATTGTCACATACATTCGTCTTCATTGGAGTCATTAACACAATCTTGACATTTCTCCAAAAATTAAACTGTTACTTTTTTCCAGCAATTAAGATTCCTCTCACTACGAGCTGCTATTTCATCCAATTTAGCATGTTTGTGAGTGGGGACTGCTCTGGCATTTGGTGATTTGGGAGGTTATCTTAATAATTAAAATTGGAGCAAAAACTTACAGGTGCCAAAGTGACTTCTAGACTACTAAAACTGAAAATAAAATACAGCATTTTCTAATAATTGGTGCTTTTTATGTACATCTATACAAGGTCATTGATAAGCTTTTAATGATATAACAAAGGTGAGTGGTTGTAACTGTGTCACTGGTGCATATAAAAAGGCATTTTTTCTAATAAAAAGTAACTGGAAAAAGGTGATGGGTGAACATAATCTGAAAAAGTTAGGTACTATTTCAGTTTGTCGAAATTGCACGTAAACCCCTTCACGCTAAACAATATATGTCAGTGCAAGTTATGCTAATAATGTAGGTAAATCTGTGTTACCAGCGGTGTGTTTGACACTAATCTCACAGTAAAATGTAGTCAGTGCCTTAACCCTTGCTTCCCCTTATAGCCCTATCACTTAATTCCTATTTGATTCCTATTTGATGCCCTGTTTTCTGTTAGGACAATAACATCTTGGCTACGTACAGCAGTATCCCACCCAGACTGGCAGAAGCAGCGATGGCAATGACCCTCACTAAGAGAAAGTCCATGGAGTCCTCGAGTTTGGTGTGGAGCTTGAGGACCTGGCGATGGGTGTCCTCGCGGCTGCCCGAGTTCTCGATGACGTGGTTGGCGAGGCCGCGCTTTTCGTTGAGGGGCATCTGAGCGGCCACGCGCTGCTCCGCCTGCTCCTGGGTCAGACCATCCCGCTGCATCAGGCGCAGCAGCTGAGTGGCAGGGTCACTGAAAAGGAACCGACAATGGGGGTTATTTATGGTGCTGGTGGAGAGAGGCTTGTTAAAAAATATACAGAAGAGTCGAGCTAACAAGGAAGAGAAAGGAGCACCCGGGAAATGCAGCCAATATCTCAGAAAAGTGAACGTTTAATGGGCGTATTGTGTCAAAAAACAAAATAGTTATTATTTATCATCTTAAATTCAGACACCTGTAAACAAACAGCCTGCAGATGATGGAGGATGGAGAAAATGAGGCGCTCACCAGTAAACTACGACAGTGTGGTTGAGGAACTGAGTGAGGCGCCGTGTCTCAAAGAGAAGGGGCACATCCAGCACCACATAGCGGTAGCCTTAGGAGGGGAAGCACAGCGAAACAGATTTAATTAGAGCAAACACACTTTAACACAGTGGACTAAAATGTAACACAATTAGCTTAATTACTTTGCAAGAATAAACTACTTGTGTGGAGAAAGTCATTTTAACCTAAACTTTAAGCTTTAAGACTGGGATGACTAGGTTGTTGCTGTGTAATGACAAAGTTAGTGCTGTTTCAAAACTGTATCTAATACGTATATATTTTTCTATTATCTGTAGATTTGGCTTGACAGTATTTCAAATCCTTTGTGACAAATTGCCTGGCTCTTACAGTGCATTCACAGCTGCTTTAACGAAGTGGGCAGAGACGACTTGTCACTCACCTCGGAGGAAGTAGAACAGTATCTGTTTAAGCATGGCTTTATGGATCTCTGGGTGTGTGATGGAGTTCAGCAGCTTCCTCTTCTCTGCATTACTGAAAATGACTTGACCCAGCTTCTGCCTGTCAATCTCTCCATTTTCCAGTAGCACTTCTGAGCCAAAATGGTAGACTATACGGTGGTAGGCACGGGTATTTGGTTCCACAACTGTAACAGGAGATTAGTAATAAAAGTCTAAAATTAATATATTACAAAACCAATGTGTTAGAATAATTACCAACATGTGCAAACACCAAGCACATATACTTCTGCATAACTGTTCACCCAGTTGTGTGACCTTTTAATCCTGACGTTAGTAAAACACTGGCCGCCAGTCAGCAAAGACAGCTGTGATTCATGTGCTCTGTCTCTGAGGGTTTATCTTAACAAGCCCCCTAAAGCCTCAACCTCTTTATGTCCATTACAACTGCTCTAGTAACAGGACATTAGACTATGAGCCATGTGCAAATATGCAACATTAAGTCACAAGTATATGTGAGATTCTTTAACATGAAATGTCGAAGTGCACAAATATTACTAATGCATACAAAACTATATGAATAGCACCTCACCTTTTCTGGCTACAACGTCTGCATCTATAACAGGACAGCCCAGCTCACGCAGCATTGAAGACACAGCGCTCTTCCCAGAGGCTATGCCCCCTGTCAGCCCCACTAGGAACATCCTGAGGGAGAGACAGCAAATTAAACTATTTAACACAATCAACATGAGGATACAAAATGTAGAATGGACAATACATTTCTAAAAAGCAATAAGCACCTGAGTAAATCTACTTGCTTCTCACTACCAGGATTTGCTTTCTGGTTGGTATGTGTTAACATTTAAATAGATTAACTTCAATGATAAAAATGCAGATCAGGGATGACAAGCAATAGATTATGAAAATGACACCGTTATGATACACAATGTACTTGTTCCTAGAGTAAAAAGCGCCCCCTGCTGCATAAATAATCAATTGCCTTGGGCTGCAGAAATTTAAATTTATGATTGACAGAAGTAATAAAAGCTTTTGAGGCCAATTTTCGCCACCGAGAAAAAGAAAAAAAATCTGCAAATGGCTTCAAAGAATATTCATAGGCATTTCTCAATCAATCAGTCAATTAATTAGTTTTATTTTACCTTTTATGTTACAAATGTAAATCACATAAGATTTAATGTTGCTTTACCTTAAAAGTGGTCGTTCAACAACTTTATTTGCGTAATTCAAGTAGTCTCCCTTGACCTGCAGGGCTGGTACAGTAACACCCAGTACAGTGCAGCTATTAACAGGCTAAAGCTAAATGAAGTCAAATTCAGGTCACAACGACATCAACAACACGTCCAAACACAACCACTGCCATAACTAATTCACTACGAGAGTTTCAGCTTTGACTAACCGTGTACTTTTGCGTGATTTTGATATTCAACTTATTAACTTTAGCATCCACTCGACTGACAGCTAGCTACTTAGCTTCATAGCTTGAGCATGCGCAACCACAAAGTCCCTCCGTGTTGTGATGATAGCTCACAATAGTTCCGGAAGAAAATAACTACATGTTCCCAACTCTTTATTTATTCGCAATAAACAAAAATAAGAGCTGTATGTAATTAAAACAACTTAAATATATACTTTGAAGACATCCTGACAAAAAAAAAAAACATAAAAGGTTGCTGCTTTATGATTTATTTCCAGAGTCTGTTGAAAGAGTGGAAGAATTGTGTGAATGTTTTGAACGTTTTCCTTTGTACACAGTTTCATCCCCGTTCTCTCCTTCTTCCCGTTCCAGTCTGCCCCTTTTCACAAAATGAGTTATCCTCGACTCCAAGCTCTCACAGCATGGGCGCTCTAATAAGGGCTTATAATTCTTCTGTCTTGAACCTTCAAGAAGCAAGCAATGGTTTGGTGGCTCAGCTCCTGGGAACCAATAAAACAGCAATGATGAATAATACTTGTGACAAATCAACTATTGAAAAAAAAAAAAATCAAATAATTGTTTATCAATATCCTGAACTCTTAAACACATACCAAAAGATGTTTTATCACAGAGACAGTAGCATTATATTGTGTGTGTATGTGTGGGTGTGTGTTAAATCACATTACACTTCATTAATAAATATTCACTATCTGGAAGCCTTCAAACCAGCCAGTTCTTACATAGTCAACAACTACTAGTCAACAACATACAAAAAATAGTCTTCTACTAAAATAATTGCATATTTAAGCCATAATGTACAGAACTTTTTCCAACTGTAGAAAAAGTATTGGTTTGTAAACATTTTTACCTTTTGCTTCCAAATCCTGGAGCATCCCAAACAGGACACTGGCTCGTACTGCACTCTGTGTCCAGTGTTGCTGTAACGTGGTTAAAATGTAGCTCACTTCCTCCTTCTCCTGTATCCAGCTCAAACCGTCGAAATGACAATCGAACAGGACAAGGGGGTAGTCCACTGCCATGCTGGAAAAAGTGCAGAAAATTATTACCAGTAAGCAATAGCAACAAAATATAACAATTACCGTGTATAGAAAATGTCTAACTTGTATTGTGGCTTCCTAGGGTTTTTTGTAACATCCAAAAGTTGGTTAATTATATCAGGGTCTTCCAGTTTTTGTCCTATTAAAAGAAGCACTGCCATCATGCACCGCACCTGCCAAAACAGACAATGTGGTATTCATTTTTTTAATAATCAAATATTTTATCCAGAAAAAAAACAAAAACAAAAACAAACAAAAACAAATAAATAAATACTATTAATGGAGATTTTGTTGCATTTAAAAAACTACCATATTTAATTTACCTGGTGATAAAGGAAGGCTAGTCCTTTAATCTCAAATATAAAGAGCTCGTATGGGTCTGTACTGTTGGCTGACTGTGGTTTAGCTGGTGTCACTGAAGCAGACAGAATGGTCCTCTCAAACTGGAGCACTCCGTTACCAACATCCATTTTACACAGGTTACGGAAATCATGTGTTCCTTCATATCTGTAAATGAATACTGACAAATTAAATACATTTTCCCAGCCATTTTACCATAATTATCACAACGGTGTGACATGATACACTTCAACTGAGACAGATCATACCACTAAACCGGAATGTCGGTATTAAATTTATAGTAGTTAGTGCCACTGAGCAAAAAAAGGTCAGATCTATACACAGAAAGAATGCATGAAGGAAAGAAGATTATATAAATTTAACTCTATACTGTGGGAAACTGAATGCAGAGTGATAACAAAATTTACACAGTACATCTTTAAATTACACCCGCCTTTTTGCAGCTTCAGCCATAAGATCCACATCCAAGCACCCTCTAGGGAAATAGTATCTGTATGTTCTGGACTGACAGTCAAAACGTGCACTGAAGCCCACTGCAACAGGAGACCAGTCCAACACTCTTATGTCTGGAGGCAGAACTCTATTTAGCATCTTTACGTATGGAAGCTCAGGAACGGCTGCTTTGTCCTTGGCAGTCACAACATCCACGTTTTCAGGGACTATCACACCCAGTCCTCCGCCAAACTGGTTTGAACGCAAGTCGATGCTTATGACCTAAAGAAACAACAATAATGCAAGATTAATAATGCATTTACACACTATCTGGAATAATGTTATCGCTTCACCTGGCATGCTCCACAGTATGGCATTACTCTTATGTATATCCCCATGGAGACAAGCCAAGTTTCAAGTCAGGACTGTGTAGAGGATGGTTGTTTTCAAGGATTTTTCAGCAATTAAACACTTCTGTTGGAATAAATTTACACCCCCGCACGAGCTTTGAGGTCTGAGGTCCAGCTCCAGCTTGTGGTGCCTAAAACAAGGCTTAAATCCAGGGGGGACAGGGCCTCCTCTGTGGTCGGCCCTAAGCTCTGGAACGTTCTGCCCCTCCATGTCCGAACAGCCCCCACAGTCGAGTGTTTTAAGTCTCGTCTTAAGACTCATTTTTATTCTCTGGCTTTTAACACCGCGTGAGTTGTGTGGTCCTCTGTGTCTTTTTTTTATTTTTTTTTTTTAATGTATTTTATGTTTTTTTATTTATTTATTGCTATCTTATGGCTTTGCTCTTATTTGATTCTACTAGTTTATTGTTTTAGGACTAATATGTTTTAATCTGTGTTTAATGAGTATTTATTTTATTATTATTGTTTTTAGTTTGTATTTGTGCAGCACTTTGGAAACTGTTGTTTATGAAATGTGCTATATAAATAAAGTGGATTGGATTGAAATATAGACATGTAAAAAGCCATACTGTGAAACTTTCCAAGCAAAGCAATGACACCCCAAAGGAAACCAGAAGGAGGAGGTTTAAAGCACCTTTAAGTGGACAGACCTGGGAGAAGGCGCTGACCCCTTTATCCGTGCGCCCACAGCGGTGATAGTTGGAGCTCTGTCGGTCCTGGATGAGTCTCGTTTTGAGAAAAGCTTCAAAGAGTCTGGCCTCCACCGTGTTGTCTGTATTTTCCTGAACTGCAAAGCCCTGATAGTCCCATCCGAGGTAGGCCAGTCTCAGAGCTACATGGCGCTTGGGGTGAAGTGAAAAGTCAAAAGGACGTTTCTTTCCTTCTTTCTTATGTTTATTATTGGACTTGTCCGCGTCCTCTTTAGCATCACTCATGTTGTTCTTTGCTAAATCTACCCGATAGCGACTCTTACACCTTACAACACCGATTACAACCAAACAATAACTGGTACATTAAAATTGTAATCCAAATATCAGAGTTAATCAAATTACTACAGTTTATAAAGATGTTGTAGAAGTTTTTTTCCAAGCTGCCGTCTGATCCACGCTGGTTCACGTCTTGATGCGGGGTCGAAATAAACAACGGACTCATTTCCGGGTGGATATTCTGGGAAATGTAGTTTTATCTTTCCTCAACGAAAAAACACCTCACGTTTACGCTTTCGTCGCCCTTTTCCAGCTGAAGATACTTTATCTAAGTAAGGTCGCTGGTGAACGGTGGTGATGGTCGAATCTAACCACATTTTTTTACCAAATTAAGTATTTTACTGAGGGACTAGATTGAACGTAGTTTTCAATTTTAAATTATAAAGGCATATTGAGAAAGCTGTAGTTTTGTTACACTTAAAAAAAAAATTAAGCCTATATATCTGTTTTGTTTTTATGCCCATGTTGAAGTATCATTGCCTACTAATAATATTAATCATGCTAAAATACTCAAATGTACCACTGAATAGGAAAAATGCAATGCTTTTGGGGCGTAGGGCATAGCACTGGATTCACTTATTTGGGCAAAAATGTAATGCAGAACTATAAACATGCTCGCACAAATCCTTGCCTTTATTCTTATCTCAGATCTTAAGCAGCTTTTAAATCAACTTCAAATCCATCTGTTTTCCTTTTACAGTAACATATGTGTCTTGTGTGTTTTTCAGCTCCTTCACAGTGGCTGGCAGCTCTCGCTCTGGGCTCCTGCTTCCATCCTTCTCTGAGCTTCTAGCATCTGGTTAGGGCCAACCCTACAGGCCAAAGCATGGACCAGTGGATTCACTGACAGACTAGGGAGCGGGGCTTCTGCATTTTGGAGTTTCTCAGAGGTCAGGCCAGAGAGCTGCAGGCGCTGGAGCTACTTAGTCAGTTCAGTCACTTGCTTTAGAAGACCAAAGCAGATTCTGAAAATGCTGGAGCAAGATGTATTTTCAAAACAAAAGCTTATTGCAGTAGTTGAAAAATGTCACACACAGTTTAACTAAATTATTAGGTTTTGGGGAATTATTGTTGTAGTAAAAAAAATACACCATGTCTCCTGATATAGTGTTTATATGTTAATGTCCCAATTTTTATTTCATTGTTCACAGAAATGTGCCTGGTCCTATAATTTGCATAATTACGACTCTTGATTCGTCCCTTTTATCTATATAATGTCATGAGTTTTCCCTATTTGTTTAGTCATTTTCAAAAAACACTAATTTAAAGTAGTGATTCCCAAACTGTGGTACAGAATGACCCAGTTTTAATATAATACCAAATATTATAACTATTAGATATGTTTGAACTGCAGCATCCACAGATATTTTCTTTAAGTGTATCAGAGTATGAGTTATGTTCTAAAGCCGTAAATTACTGTCACTTCCAGAGCCCATCTCAAGAGGGCTCTTTTGAACCCATAACGCCACATACTTCCTTTCCTTTAGTCATTTGATGGGAACAGTATCCAAAACTATTGCATTCTTTAGCTTTTAAACCCCTTTTTCCAAACAGGAAGTCCCATCATTACTACCGCTGGCACAGAGGACAGAAAATACAACCCTTACATTTTGCCCTTTTTCCTGTTTTGAATTCCTAAGCTCTATATGATTGGCGATGATAAGCTTAATTGTCCGGAAAAGTGGACTGTTTCTAGTGAAGTTCCTGTGCACCATTTCAAATACCCATGTAAGGCATAATTGAAAGCACAAAGTTCACATTCTGCATTAGTTACCTTATATGGTCGTGTTTTAGGAATGTAGTCTAAGTTAAGCACACCATAATTCTTATAATATTAGCATTTCATTCATTACTATGATAATGTTTCTTACAAAAAATAGGGTTGTGATGCACCGCAGAGTAAATATTTGCAATAGCATCATGCAGTGTGACTTTGCATGCCTGTCCAGTGTTAAAACTGTGGACCAGAGACAACTCCATCCTCCATCAGTCACTCTAGACTAAGCTCCAGACGACATGTTTGCAGCCTGCCTCCCGACATATGGTACTACTTTGAACATACCAGGAAACTGTTCCCACAAATGCGTCTATTAGGAATCACATTAGAACAAAAGGGAGCTCTTACGCAATCCCTGTTCCAGTGATAAGCACAACAACATCAAGACAGAGACAGTGAGCTTTACAAGTCTCATTTCACACTAGCTCCTATTTTAAACTCAGCTCGCTTGTATAATGTGCTGTGCCATAAGTAAACAGGCAAGTCTGGTTATGGTTTCAGTTTTAAATGTTGTAAAATGACTGCGATATCTTAAAGTAGAAATTAATTTGCTTTTTTGTTCCGTTTAATGATCTTCTGGCAGGACATCTTCCACTTCCAGCATGTTTAGAAAAATACTAGGAATTACGAAATAACACATTTTATCTGTTATGTTTCATAGACAATATTGATTTTATATATGCATGCTCTATTTAAAGGTGGACTAACCATTCTCGTGCCACCTGGTTGTCGCCATGCATATGTTATTGCTTGATTATTTGGTTTGTCTGCAATGTTCCACAGTATTGCATTAAACGTGTATACATTTATTCTGTTATAGGTGTATCAATTACTCAAAATGTCTTAAAAAAACTGTGAGTGGAGCTTTTCCACAAATCTTAATTATAATTTTCAAGTTGAGCATGAGTCCGGATAATTATAAAAGCTATTCACTTTTAAGCAAAGACAGTAAATGCTACACAGATCCCATTTTTATCAAGTAACAGAACATTCTGATAACTCCCTGTGAATATTCAAGAAAAACTCATTTGTAGAGCACAATTTGTACTCCTCTGTGGCAGGTCAAGAGGCGATCATTTAGGTGCAGTCACTTGTCCCACCCACTCCTCGGCCAAATCCCACCCCCATAGGTCCACCTTGAATGATTTCCAACATGTTGTGGCTCAGTGGCTGATAGGCAGAAAGCTGCTCTACAGGCTCGTCCTGATTCCTCCTCTGCCTGACAATAGCTGCGGGCTGCTTTGTGTTTGCCGGGGATAACATGCTCACTTGAAACACGCAACTGGCAAACACCATTTTATGAAGGTAAATGCTTTTTAAATGTACTTTTGACTATAAACTTCTATTACTTTATTATCACTGTGCTTCTCACACTGGGGTGCTGGTGCAGTTGTGCTTCTTGTGGTACTTAAAAGTCTATTGCAAGTTATAAAAGTTGTTTGAAACAGTTTGTGCATTTTTAGCCATATATTGCTTGAGTTTGAATTGAGGCATTTCTTCTGTCCAGATATTTCCTAATGGGCTGTTATTTGGCTCATATTTTGTCAACAGTGATCTTCTGTGTCTCTGTTCTCTAGTGTTTTGTCTCACCCACTCAATTCCTATGCTCTTTAGCCTTTCAGTTCCCCAAAGAATTTCTCTGTACTGTTTATTGTAGTCTGGGGAATTGGAGACTCTTTCTTAAAACTCCTCCAACGTTGGGGAAAAACAGGGAGCAGTAACACATGGGTTGCACATTGGACATATTTCCTCATTGAATTGTTTGTGACTGTGTGCCTAAGGATGGACAAAGGAGCCAGGGAGATGTTTGTGTCCACTTTCCGACTGGCCTTAAAACCCAGAGTTGGATTTTTCGGTTCGGATAAAGCCAACGAGAACGGTGTGGAGGCAGAGACCAAAACTGGGAAACACGGATCTGCACCAGGTAATAGTCTTATTTATGACTTAAAGCTGCACTGTGTAACTTGTCTGGTGGAGAGTCCGTCACCTGCTTGTCTCCGTGGAGATGTGACTGGAGTATTCCACATTATATGACCTATGAATCTGCATGGAGACTCGAAAAACCAAATTACAGGTTGGTTTTGTGGAGATTTGCCCCGATTCAAAGTAAGAATTCATGTTTTTTACTATTTTTTGAGGAATAAATTGGTTTAATATCATACTGTGGACAATTTAAACCAAAGCATTCACTCAGACATCTCTATGGAGACAAACAGGTTGTTGATCCTCTTCAGAAACGTTACACAGTGCGCCTTTAAATTTCAGGCACTGCTTAATACACTGTAATGAAAGCTGCTGGATATATTGGACCTAAAGTGTGACAAACTGGAAGAAAGCAAAAAAAAAAGCTATAATTACTGCAGTTTGTCAAGCTTTTAACTTGTTTACTGTGGTGCAAACAGACTATCCTCAAACAGTTTACGTTTGGAAAGCATTTGAGGCCAGTTTTATAATGTAAAACATATTTCAAAGCGCAAGAAGGGCCCTGCAAAACTCTAGAAATCACGGCACCTCTAGAAAATGTTATACCCTTCCCTTCTAATTGTATTGTCTGTTTACTGTGTATTGCATGAGAACTATTCCAATTTTAACACATGCCTCACCCCACCATGACCCTTGGGAGCAAATCATGTAAATGTTTACTTCACCTTGTGCATTACTTCTACTTTGGAAGCCCGTGCCGCTCTTACATCAATTACTACGCTAAAAACCTGTTACATGCAAACTAAATTGGTTTCCTCGTTTTGCCTAAGGTTAGCAGCGTCCCAGATGTTAATATTAAAATGCCAACCGATATGCAGTGATTGATAGTGCCACAGTGCCCCAAGGCTTTCCCATACACATTCATGGTGCTAATTACATTCCTGTGTCCACTAGTGGCCATCCATTTCCCGCTGTGTGTGTAGATGGGCATTCCAACACTGCACATGGTGGGAAAACTCAACACAGGCTACAGTATTCCCAATGGAAGTCCGGATTTAGCTCCGCAACGCTGATCTAAAATGACAAGAGATTATACTTCAAAAAGACTGGAGTCAATGAGATCCAGCTATGATTAAGAGGAAAAAGAGGTTCTGCTAAATGGTACAATGGCAATGCATGAATGATTTTAAAATGTATACTTTACCTTGTTTTAATACTTCAATAGAAAAAGTACAACTAGACACTGTAGCATTAAGAAAAAAAAGAGATATCCAGATACTAATTGATATTTTAACTAGGGGTAGTATGAGACAAATGTTCCCAG
Source organism: Scartelaos histophorus (assembly GCA_000787155.1). Taxonomy (NCBI): domain Eukaryota; kingdom Metazoa; phylum Chordata; class Actinopteri; order Gobiiformes; family Gobiidae; genus Scartelaos; species Scartelaos histophorus. The sequence continues at coordinate 166 of JACN01004897.1, read as the reverse complement.
GGACAAGACACGAGATTTTGTCCACGAGAACGAGACAAGACGAGATTTTGGCATAAGTAAAATTAATAAATTGTGCACACCCCAAATTTCTCTGATCTGGCCAAGATTTTAAAACAGGTCATTCATCTCAGGTTTCCGGTTTTGTTATTTACTTACTAGTTCTGAG
>JACN01074440.1:0-15987 GCA_000787155.1 Scartelaos histophorus | reverse complement strand
CCCTCCACCCCCGCCCTGCCCAGACGCTACCTGCCCGCCCAGCCCCGCAGCTCACCTGGAGGTCAGAGCGCAACACAGTGGAACACACACCACATCACAATACATATGTCTATTACGGGTGTGAGATTATGGGGGAAAAAATGATAACCTTGATTATTCGACACATATTTGAAATGCCTATTTAAATGCTTATTCATCAGCTTGCTTAAAATCAAGAGAAGAGAAAGATTAAATGAAATTCTGCTTTGGACTTTTACCAATAGAAACCTGTGGGCAACATTTTCACTCATAGAAATGTTCGTGCACACAGAATGCATTTCAGAATTAGTGTAAATGCAGTTCTTCACTGGATGTAATAATCATGCTTAATCTTAATTGCATAGTCCTAATACAAATGAATATGTTATGTGATAGTGGCTGTTTTATTCATAAACATATAAAACTTTATTGAACTTTATGACTCTTGCATACAAGAAACCTTTACTAATTAATAATAGAAATAGAAATGCTCTATATCTAAAATGATATTTCTTTACCAGAACTTGATTTATATTTGTGAGAAAGACATTTAGCAGACGTAGATATTCTCTTCAGGTAACAAATTGCCTTGTAACGCAGACTTGTCATGTTCTGTGTGTAGTTAAAATGTTTGGAGACAAGTAAAATGGATCAAGCACGAAAATGTATTCAAAGGATTTACAAAGAGATGCTCTGGCAAACAGCAGTGGATTCATGTGTTTGACAAATAACTCCACATACCACACATTATGTACATTTGTCATAATATTTATGATTTAAGGAGACATATGGGCAACTGTTTGTATTGCTTAAACATTTTCAGAATGAGCAAGCACACCTAAATAACCTTGGCAAACCTAATTCTAATATGAGGCTTGTACTATATCAGGATAACAGAATGTCTTAGCGAAAACTAAACCAGAGTGAAATAACATAAATGTAACTTTCAGAACTAAAAGTAGCACCTTATTTTGTGAAGCGCTGGTCTAAAGGACATGCACTTGTGATGAGCTCTTTATAGTCCTTTGGGGAACATTGTGTTAGCCACTAAACAACCTGTAACTTTTTATTATAAAATCAATTGAAAGCCGTAAAAGGAAAATAACTCCTCGCTGTTATTAGTGCATTATAGCCTGGTTTACATTTGAACATCTCTGTAAGTCTATATATTCCACTATACATAAATTGACAGCTTGTATAGTAAAAATGCAAGCAACACTTGTACTGGTAGATCTCACGTTTTAGTCGACATCGCCTGTAAAGTGCTTTGGGAGAGAGCAAACAGCCACAGTGGCAGATGAGGAGGCTCTACACACATTCACTTTCACACGTGAGATTTACACCAAGCGGATCGTAGTATCACACTTCACTTTGTAGCACGTCCACGCCTTTTGTAGTGAGAAATCTTTGTATCTCCTGTGTGAATAAAGTTGAGTGGAATATTTTGTTGTATGATAGTTTAGAGTCAAATACGTTGGCCTGTGTGTCACAATTTAGCACCTTTTAGCATCATTGTGGTTAAATTGGCTAAATTAAATGATGTACGTTGTGGTAAATACAGAAATAAAGCAGTGGAATGGTTAAAATACTCAGGACATATTAATATTAGAACTAGGTTTATCAGAATAATCTAAAAATACCTTAAAACATTTTATTCTTCCTACCAGTGGCCTTTCCATAGATTTATTATTGTATCTCCTGTGTGAATAAAGTTGAGTGGAATATTTTGTTGCACGATAGTTTAGAGTCAAATACGTCGGCCTGTGTGTCACAGTTTAGCGCCTTTTAGCATAGTTGTGGTTAAATTGGCTAAATTAAATTGTGTATGTTGTGGTAAATACAGAATTAAAGCAGATGAATGGTTAAAATACTCTGCTACATATCAGGACATATCAGAATAATCTAAAAATACCTTAAAACATCTTATTCTTCCTGCCAGTGGCCTTTCCTTTCCATAGATGTATGCACACTAGTGGAAGTGTTTAATGCCATACTGTGGAACATTCCCGGCAAATGGCAGATCCTCCACCAGAAAAAAAAGACTCAATAAAGCGGATGGCCCAGACAAAGAATTCAAGTCTAACTCTTGATTGGATCTTGTGGTTGTATTTCTCCCTAACAACAGCCTCATAGTGTGACCACATACTGAGAACGCAGTATTTCCAACAGCCCCAGTGTATTTGGACTCTTCTGGTTTTAATCCACTTTCTGAGGCCATTTGGGGATTTTGTGTTCAGGATGTAAGACTTCTCCGCTATTATAGGTTTCATTATTTTCTCTCCCTTCTTTTTTTCATTTCTTTGTCTCTCTCCTTCTCTTCCAGACTGTTTGACAAAGCTGACCCCCTATCGCTTATTCGCTCTCATCTATTTGGCGCAGCATCTTTTGAACGTTCTCCTCTCTGATCTGCTATGTCATAACTCTGCGTTTACATAATTAATGGAGACTCAAAATTACAAAGAGATTTTTTTCCATCGCGCGGCGTAATGAGAGAAATACCATTAACAATATGCTCAAAATGTGTCACGTCACGGAAAGCAGGGTTAGAAGATGTGTTAGAAGTGTTTCTCTTTTTTACCCACAATCCCCTGGGCCGTAGTTATAGCTCTCAGTGGGCAAAGAGATAGCTGGAGATCAAAGAGTGAAGGGGCAAAAAGCACAGGATAAAGTTAGACGAAGTTGAAATGAAATCTCCCAAATTTAGGTGTCGAAAAGTAGTCAAAAACGTCAAATAGGAAAATGCACTTTGAAGTTTGATTGACGTACACCTGCTCACATACGCTCTGAAGTTTGCAGTTTCATTTCGGAGTTTTATGGAAATTTTATTCGATTTTTTGGGTGAAATTCGTTATTTTTGTCATTCGCAGTTGGTCGAAAAGAGTTTCAAAGGAGTTCAGAGGTCACGCGCTCACTGCCGTCATCTCCAAAGAGGCTCGCTGTAGTTCCTCCTAAGCCTCAATCTCCAGGTATGTACACAGTTTTCTAAAATATAATATATTCATTTTTTTATGCAGCAGCTTGAACAAGTCAATTTTGGCATAAAATACATCGTGCAAGTTTTTGTTATGCTCACCTGAAAGATGCACTAGGCAACTCTTTGGTTAGAGGTCCGTCACCTTCTATGGATTTGTCATTATTCTGCATAAAATGTTCCACAGTATGACATTAAACAGCTCTTTTATTCAGTTACAGGTGGTTTTATAATACCTATGTAGATAGAAGGTGAACCAATCTAGACAAAGCATTAACATCTCTATGGAGAAAAGCATTTCACAGACCCTCCACCAGAAAAGTTGCACAATGCACCTTTAAATCTCCTACTCAAAGAACTAAAAGAAGATTTTTTTTTTTATTACAATTTTACAGAAAACATAACAGCTCCAGACTGTCCCTATACATCTACATCCTACTCTGTCTCCAAGGCCAGACATGTCCTAATAATAGTCTATATGTTTACAACCTCATCCGCCCTTACGCCCACAAACATTGAGTCATATAGGAAGCTCATTTTGACGCCCGCATTCTCAAAATCCCTACGCTTCTTTCTAGCGGTGATTTGTACAAACTGGATCAGACTCGATATGGAAGGTTTCTTTTAGTCACACAGTCTATTATTTATCTGAACACGCTGCCAAACAGCCTGGACCAAACTACACCACTATCGACACCACTGTAATCAGATTAAAACCCCACTTATTAAATTCTCTTAATCACAAAATACATTGCCAAATATAAAAAAAAAAAAAAAAAAAGTAACCACGTCAAGGACAAAATGTTCAGTTGCTGCCTGAGCGTCATCCACCCACAAACCGGTGCTGTGGTGAAGAGACAATTTATGTTCGCATGTGCTCTACTTGATCTTATTTTTCTAATGCCTTTACACAGGACAGAAGGTGGTTCCTAAATTACAGCAGATTAAACTGGGTCTGCTCATCTTTCTTTATACTGGACATGTTGCTCCTCAGGCTAGTCCTTTGTCTTCTCCTTCCCACTATTAGTAAAGCGCCTTTGTTGTGCTTTGTCGACTCCTACTCAAACATTAAAACATTTCCCGTGTTTGTTTAGCAAAATAATGTGTGCAGATGTATTCAGGTTTGGCTTCTTGCAGCTAAAATAAAAATTCAATAAACCTTCCTTGTAATACGTACACTGCAATCACCAATATGATATCATGCATTCATATTTTTCTTCATTTTGAGAAAACACCTCGCTCTCATTTGTATTCCGCCTTCCTGCCGGTGCATAAACAATTCAAATATCCACTAGTCTCTCCATAACCTTTCAATATGTGTCATAGCGAGGTCTCAAAACCGTGCCCGGGAATTACAATAAGCTTTTTAGCTACAAATAACAAATATTGCATTATGGGCTTGGCTGTTTGCTGTCAGACGATACTGTGAAGCAATACCAGCATACAGTATGTCCATTCACTTAAATATAGAACAACTACTATCTATAGTTAGTACAAATGTGTGTTTTTAACATCCTCAACACTTGACAATAGCCTTGCACTTAAACAGTAAAGGTATTGGGGAAAAAAAACACTATCCATAAGTATCATCCATTCCTGTGTGCTTTGTTGAATAAGATATCTCAATTCTTAGAGAAATCAATTCCCATTTTTACTGTTACTTGTATTTTACCACATAGACTTTCAAATGAACGGTAAAAGCCACATTCCTATTCCTGTGGTGATCCTATGGTCTTTTGTCTCCCCCCCCCCCTTTATCCTTGGCCCAGAGCTCACCTCCCATCTCATCCCCCACTAAAGCACCGCTCAGTCATTACCTGGGACCCCCCCCTCACCCCTCACCCCGCGTCCCGGCCTGGCAGCCTCCCGTTGCCATGGTAACGCTCCACAATGGTCCACTGAGTCTGAGTAATGCAGCATCAGACAGGTGGAGGTGTCGCAGTGTTTTCTTGTTATTCGTCCATTTAAGGCCAGCGTGGTAGCGCCCAGCCTTTTTTGTCTCACTGTAGAACATCCGAAGCAAATAAAATGCATCCCATGGAAACAAGTAGGTCAAGAAAACAACATTTGAGCTAATGAATATGCTTAGAAAATGTAGGAGTTGCAACCAAACACAAAGAAATGTCTTATTATGTGACAATGAACAAGTTCCATTTCCCCTACAATTTTTAAAATTTTACAATTTTTACAATTTTTCTTTTTCAATGTCTTCAATCTCCTTTAATCTCTGATATCTTTTGAATAAATGCACAGTATGTAAAGCAATTCAAATAACACATGTTTAGTGGTTGAGGAGACTAGAATGAAGATTGCGTTCGTATCCCTTTAAGAGGATTTCATATCTGATCTATGTGCTGCTGTGTGTCTCTGCGTGCCACTTCTACTACATTATGTGACAAGGTGACACATGCCGAGGGTAATCTTGTCTGCTAGGGCTTAATGGCAGTCCCTGCTAGGACCACCACGCCAGTTACTTTTTGTTTAAATCAAAGTGATTCATTAAAGTGTTTACACAATTAAATTGCATATAAAGTGTATTGTCTTTGTTGTGAATGCCACGACTCAATCAAATACACAATAGTGATGATATTGTTCTTTTAGTAGGTCATAATGGTGGAACAGCTTCTCTGTAAAATGGGTGCAATTAACATAAGATCATTTGTCATGTGAACAAAGTCATTAGCAATAGGTCAAGTCAAATCTCATCTGATTTGATCTCATCAATTCCATCATTAAGGCCGGATATGTTCTAGTTAAATTATTAATGACATATGGGAGTGACATACTGTATGGATGATGTCAAATAATGTGTTTTTTAAATTTTTTTTATTTTAATTTTAATTGTTTTTTTTTTTTTTTTTTTTTTTTTTTAGCTTTTCCTTTATATTAAATTATACTGAATGTTTTAAATGGTCACATATCTCTGTAAATATCTAAATGATGGTTAAAACTTTAGAAAATATGTAAGGGGTTGTCTAAAACTGACACTAAGTGATGCAAAAACGACAATATAGAAAATAGATACTCATTTGTTAAAAATACATTAAATAAATTAATTGATGATTGATCTTGATCTGTATTAGAAATAAACTACATGGTCACATTAAAAACAAGAAAAAAAACAGTATTGAGCCTCTATCTTAATCTCAAAATACATTCTAGTATTTTGGAACCTGGACAGCGAAGCCAACTGGCCAAAATCTCAACAGGAATAATGATTGTGATTATGACTTGTGAGAGTGTTGTCAATATTGATTTTTGAAGCGTTTCATAATGTAATTTGCTTTGCCCGTCCAGTCCCGACAGACCAGCGGCCCTCTGCAGTGGTGCGTGGGTCAGCCCTGCCTGGATCTCCTCGCCGCGTGGCCCCTCTCAAACCTCAGCCTCAGCACCAAGAGGAGATCCTGCAGAGAGAGAAGGAGGAGGCGCAGCAGAAAGAGAGAGAAAGACAGGAGGAGGAGAGGCAGAGAAATGAACAAAGAGAAGAGGTAAAGGACAATTACAAGTAACTCGAATATTTAGCAACAAAGTGAAACATGGATTAAGGGGCCTGTATGTCATTTTCGACTATAAAAATAAGTGAAACTAAACACAATGTTCCTCAAAGCTGAAACAAAGCAAACATCTGAGCAGTTCTATATAAACACTTGACACCTTTTCACATCTCAAAGTGTACATTACTGTCTTTTTTTCTATCTTGTTTATTGCTGTTATATAATGTGTTACTATAGCGTATGTGTGACTCGCAGGTCCAGAGGCTGCAGGGCCGATGTGAGCAGCAGGAGACACAGTTAAGAGCTCTCAGAGACCAGCTGAGGAGGATGTCCTTGGGTCTGGAGGCTTTTATCATCACCACTCAACATTACTGTCTCAAGGTACTGTAGGCGGCAAGAACAATGGCTCTTAACTCTCTTAACTTAGATTGTAATTCAGCTTTTGACTTTCAGATAAAATGCATTTAAATTAGCTGCAATATTTTGTAACAAAACAGACATGTCTTAACAAGGTAAAACCAATAAATACTTAGAGACCTCGTGATGATAAATCCTGTTGTGATATTTAGACTTTACGCTTTAATATGTGACTTTTGTAGAGAATCAACAAAAATCCTGGACAAGGAAAAACTTATTTATCTGATCTTTTACAAAATGTAAAAGATCTCATTTATAAATTATCATGACTATTAATATTAATACAAATGTATTGGATTTACATATTGCCTTTTAAGACACCTGACGCACTTTACATTATTCATTTACTCCACACTAGGTGGTTGTAAAATACTACTGCAGCCACAGCTGCCTTGGGGGCAGACTGACAGAGCCGAGGCTGTTCATCTGGACCATTAGCCCCTCTGACCACCACATTCATAAAAGACATTGTGGGTGAAGTGTCTTGCCTAAGGACACAACAACTGTCACTGCATGAACTACTGCCATTGCTACCCCAGTGTGGTGTGTGGCATTCCCAGCAGCCTCCCATCCACTACTAACCAGGCCCAGTGCTGCTTATTTTACAAGATTGAATGAGACTGAACACTTTGACGGAGGTACCACAAACCATAACAAACTAATAAGCATACTGATATATCAAAGACAGAAATACTTTATTGATCTTGAGGGAAATTCAAGTTTTGCTGCAGCAACATTTGCACTGTGCTTCTCAGTGGCCTTTGTGTCTCAGTCGAAAGTCTCAGTGCAGTTGCACTAGGACGACCAGGTAGGGTCAGCAGATCTGTGTCAGGGTAGTATGAGGATAGGAACAGACAAAAGTGCTTATAATTTCAGTGTGATTCAAAGTTCTCTAGTGTTAACATCACATTCACAGCATGGATGTACTGAGAGAATGAAACATAAACCAATACATGTAATTGTAGCATCTTCAACATTTTAAATTTAAAACTGATATCATGCAACATATGCAAAGTCTTCTATAAATGGGCTGGGAGTCTCATATTAATTATACAACTAACATAACTGCACATCGACTGAACTGGATCTACCATTTGCAGTTATCATGGATACCTGCATATCCCATACAGTATTTAGAAGCATATTCCCAGCATGGTCAATGAGCAGAGAGAGGAGTGGGTTAAATGGCAGCTGGGGGGGGTCTTTGAGAGTTCACTGTGTCAGGGAGCTCGTTTGGCCCAGCCCCGTTCACCTAATGGAATGATTTAGCCTCCGAAGTGCCATATAGCCACAGCACAGCACAGCCTTATGAGCAGACACACAGGGACCGTCTCATTTCTTTATGACTGCTGTCTGAGTGCTGCAATCTCCTGCCCACGTTTCAGGATTAGTTACTTGAGAGAGTAATGGCGCCCTCTGCTGCTGAAGCTTTGATACAACAATTTTGTTTGCTATTTTAACAATTTTGTGAAGCCCGCCGAGATAACTGTTGTTATGATTTTGGGCTATACAAAAATAAATTGAATTGAATTGAATTGAAAATTGAATTGAACATTTCAGCAGAGAAAGGTTTTTGTTTCCCGGGTTGATGTGTGTTGTTTTTATATTATTTGAAAAGTGTTTTATGTGTGTGAGGTTAGTCACACAATTCACAGCAGGGTAAAGGAACACAAGATTTGTTTTTGTGTTTGTTCACTGTTGAGATGTGAAGACAGATCAAAGTTAACCCTGAGTACAGTGATCTTTACCCTTTACTTTACAATGTCACCATTAAAAATTACTACACTGATGTTCCTGCTAATAGATTTGTATTGTTATTGTAATGTAAATAGAAATCAACATAATGAATAATGATTTCTTACATAATATTAATGTTAATGTGTAATTTATTTCAGAACAAGACATCTGAAGAGAATGAGAAGAAATTATCTCAGGAAATCAAATCCATCCAAGAGGAGATTGGTATGTTTGCAAATTCTGAATGATTTTGACATGATACACAGGACTAATACTCATGTATGTTTTTGCTTCTCAGCATCCCACTCACAGCGCTGGGAGAGGCTGCACCGGGAGAAGACCACCCTGGAGGTGGCCTTTGAGCGCGAGCTGCAGGAGCTACAGCTGCAGCAGGAGGCAGAGCTCGCTGCAGTGGAGGCGGGACTTAGAAAGTGTCACTCAGCTGAGACAGAGCACCTGAGGGCCGAGCACCGCTCTGAGATGGAGGAGCTTCGGACCCAGCAACAGGAGCAGGTACCACTCTGAGGACATTACTGAGGTGGGGTAATGATGGAGTTAGTACATCATTCTAAATGCATGTGTTTGCAGATGGAGGAGATGACAGTGGGACATCAGGCTGCTGTTCAGGAGCTCCGAGACATGCACAACATCACCATGGCAACACTGCACGAGGAACACGCCCGGACCATGAGAGGTATCATTGTCAGTCACATTGACAAACACATCTACACATCTACTATCATATCTACTATGATAGAAAGTACATCAGGCTCAAAGAGTCACAAGCTGGTCTATTAAGCATGTACAGTAAAGTAAACCCTTTACAGTACATTTATACTACATACATTTTCACTTTTATTGCTATTAGAAACTAAGTATTGATTGTAGGTTTATAATTTGCACAGGAATAAATGTTTCTTTTGTTTGTGACTTCACATGTTTTCACTGTTTCAGACTTACGAAAGGCTCATGAGCAGCAGAAGATCCTGCTTGAGGAAGACTTTGAAAAACTGCGGCTTTCTCTTCAAGTGGGATTCCTCATAAAATAAATAAAATAGATAAATAAATGAAACCATGTATGCTTGACCTTAACAAGTGTCTGTTTTATGCAGGATCAAGTTGATACTTTGACATTTCAAAACCAGAGTCTGAGGGACAAGGCCAAACGCTTTGAGGAGGCTCTGAGGAGAAGTACAGATGAACAAATAGTGGTACAAGGAACATTACAGTAGACTGCTATTTTATGAAAAAATATGTATGTCATTTGCAAGGAAATATGTAATGTATTGTGTGCTCATCAGGAGGCTCTGGCACCTTACCAAGACATTGAACAGGACCTAAAGAGTTTAAAGGAAGTAGTGGAAATGAAAAACCAGCAGATTCACCAGCAAGAAAAGAAGATCACAGACTTGGAGAAAGTGGTAGGCTTAATTAGGCCATTGATGAATCCACTTGCACTTACACTTAATATTCTTTTACACACATATGTTCGGTGAATGAAAGATTTTTTGTGGTGGTTTTCTATTTGAGCAGGCCCAAAAGAATGTTTTTCTAGAGGAGAAAATCCAGGTTCTGCAACAGCAGAACGAAGATCTCAAAGCACGAATAGAGCTAAACCTGTCTCTGTCCAGGTAAAAAAAACACAGGAAATACAACATCTGTCATTTTGGTATTTGAATGTAAAGTATTGAATCTTGTTCTAAATGTTCTTGTAGGCAACTGTCTGAGGAGAACGCTAACCTGCATGAGTCAGTGGAGAAGGAGAGCACAGAGAAGAAGCGTTTGAGCCGTAATAACGAGGAGCTGCTGTGGCGTCTCCAGACCAGCCCCCTCATGTCCCCCTCATCCTCCCCACTGCACCGCTCCTTCTCCACCTCCCCTCTCCCATCCTCACCTTTCCACTGCTCCTCACCTGGCACTGGCTGTGAGTCGCCCACCCACTGTCATGGCTGCCCTCAGCAGGCTCAGTACTTCTCTCCATCTCACAGAGCAGCCACCAATCAGAATTATTCACCCGGTCCAACCACACCCACTCACGGAGCAGTGGCCAATCAGAATTACTCACCTGGCCCAGCCACACCTATTCACAGAGCAATGGCCAATCATAATCTGTCTCCTGGTCCGTCCACGCCCACTCACAGGGGGGTGACCAATCAGAATTACTCACCTGGTCCAGCCACACCCACTCACAGAGCCGCAGTAAACCGCTGTAATCCAGCTCCGTGTGTGAGCTCTGCACAGCGATAAGTTCTCCTCCAAGTATCTTCCATTCAGTTTGAATGTTCCAAACACTGTGGCACACAGGCACAGACTATAGAGGTTATGCACTGACATCATTTTATTTAAAAAAAGCCTAGCTATGGGCAATCTGACAGACAAAATTTGTTTCTTTGCTTTTTATTTCCTAATTTTTTGTCCATGGAGCTAATGTTTTTGCCACATAATATTTTTTTCCTTAACACACAGACACACAGACTCAGAAACATCATATTTACAATACCACTGTGTCTGTGCACAAAGCCTGGGCACAGACACAGACCAAAGCTTATCAGTGACAAGAGTGCATGTAGTCTGCTGTTTCCCTGTTGTGTAGCTAACTGTTAACTGGTTTTCTACTATTGTTGACTGGATTTTCTTGTTTTAGATGCCAGGTACAAACTAATATTTCGCAGAGTTGTAGACTTATATATTTGTTATGAAGCTGTGGAAGCCCTTTCGCATTTTAGATGTATTAGAGCTTTTACAGAAGAAAATGACATTACTCACCATCACACTCATTTAACTTGGTCATTTACTAGTAAATTTCCAAGGTTGTGATGTCATCTGCATAACCTTTATTGTACAACTGTAGAAAGCATTTCTAGTGGTTCAGAATGTGAAACACAATGGAGAATCCAACTGGGCGGTTGACCCACTCTTACCTGTAGACTGTACATAGTGTACAGTAGTGATAAGGGAAGTGTCGTCATGGTTCATTGCATGTGTAGTTATGGAGCACACCTCCTCATATTTATCATGGAGCACATTAAATACATACAGTACACTGAAGCAATGGTCAGTTCTCAGTTAAACATTAAACAGGAATTATGGAAATCTTTAGTTCTGCTTTTTATAATCGGGAACAAAGCGCCTTATTCTCAACCCTGCTGTCACACCAGCAACAAAAGACCAACATTTTTTTTAACTTGTAAGACTTTGAATACATAAAGAAATCACATTTCTAAACTTAATTTTTATATGTTTATTGTTGACAGGTTCATACTACCTAGCAATTTATTTACAAACAAACATTAAGGTGAATCTTGTCAGGTCTTCCTAAAATACCGTTTTTTAAAGCAACAGTTCACTCGTGGATCTCTCAGGTCAACTTGCAAAAACCATTTCTGGGATTTCACTGTCTGTGTGTGAATGTGCAGTTTGTTTTATCTGTAATTTAATGTAAAACTTAAACATAAGAAACAGCAAAAAGCTCGGCATATGAAAGCTTAGCACTGAAAATACTGTGGCAATTTATTCTTTCTTATGACTTATTTATTAATTTGTATCATCATTTATTTCTTATATTATGTAATGTGAGTCTTCCATTTTGGTTAACTTACATTCTGGATTCCTGTGATCTCTACAAGCTTAGGTCCATAAATGGTAGTTGTACATTTACGAATCACAAGTGATCAATTAGAGTCATGACAGGACACTCAGTATATAAGCTATGTATGTAGAGACATCATTGTATGTGATTTTACCTCTTGTGATATAGTAGTGTAGTCTCATGTTAACCTCAACCACAGCAATTTGCCCCTAACAAGTATAAGACCACCTCTCCAATATGCAGCCCCCCTGACAAACTGTAATGCAAATGTAATGCACTGTGCTCAGCCGTTAGACCAGACACAGGACAGAATCGAGATGTGCAAGGCTCCATGTTCTAGGTGGTCTTCATGCATAACACGCTGAAGCTCTGTGTTCAACTTATTGTGCAGACAAACATGTTTCAGGGAGTTGTTTTCACAATTTTATCTGGAAAGGGTTTGTTTGTTTGTTTGTTTGTTTGTTTGTTTTTTTTCCAAGATTTGTACACAAGCAGTAACGTACATTCACACAAATTTTATAAGAGTTCTAGATCTCCTGTGCTGTAACAATCCCCTCAGGGTCATCACTTTTATTATAGTGGATTTGCTCGGACCGACTCAAAGAAAACCATTTACGTTGACGCAGTTACAATTTCTCTACAAAATATTTGTAACTCTTTGTCGTATCCTTCTTGTTCGTGATACATTAACATGATGTAAATAAATGCAGAAGTACAAATGAGGGTAATAGTGGCCTGTTGGGAAGCAACAATAGGCTGAGTTTGAGGTAGTTTAGCTTATAGTAATGCTATTTATTTACAGTGGTGGAGCATTGTAATGTATCTCTTCCACTTTTTAACCAGCATGTAAATCCTTTTTTGCCTGGGCCATAAGATTTGAACAGCTTATTTCGTTACCATACCAGCACTTTTAATGTTAGTAAACTTGATTCTCTTTTGGATCTTACCAACTTTTGTATGATGACGTACACAGGGTTAAATGCTCCAAAACAAGTGAATGTCAATTATTACCGTACACTCCTGAATTCAAAAGCGTGTCTTGCTGATTTTGTACTGCACTGATCATTTTGAGAATGTCTTTATCTATGAAGAAATGTACTGGTCAGAACCTCGATGTATTTTTAACTTATTCACTACTAATCCTTCAGGGTCCTTCTATATGTATCGTCAGGTGCAAACTGACCATCTTTGTGGATGCAACACAATCAAATGTTTACAAAATCTGTCAGAAATCAATTTCCAACACGCTCCAACTCTTCACTGGTATTAATGACCCTTCAATGTGTCCTGTGGACATCTGTGTTATGCTGAATGTCAAAGTAGAGAACATTTTATAGCCATGTTTTTGGATTTTCTTTCATATGGAAGGACCTGTTGTTTTGTATGTAGCAGCCATTTAAGACGTACGTAGCACTTAGCTGAAGCTAGAGCAAACATGGGTAACTGGACCACTTTGTCACTGATGGAAACACAACGTTATCAAAATTCTGGTTTGGCCTGTGTGTCATGGCTTGCTTTTCTGCTTTTATGGTTTCACTTTATGGAGGAAGCACTGATTGTGCATTTGAATGTAAATACATTTACAATATGAGTTGTGTCTCAGTGCACCAATGATGTACTAAAAGCATGTTTCTGTCTTGTACTGTTTTTGCTCCCTCTTCTCTCTCCCTCTGTCTCTTCCTTTCTTCTTGATAGTGGAAATGTAACAGTAGCTTAATGGAAGACTATGAATGAGATGAACATGTAATGAGTACAAAGTGTGTTGATGCTTCATTCGTGTTCAGGGAGAACACTGTAATAATAAACAACTGGAAAGAAGACAAAGTTCTGGTTCTTTTAAGCCTTTGTAATAACAGATCAAAAAAGACTTTTTGAGTTACATTGTGGCTTGTTTTTTTATAATGAGGCATGAGTACATTATAAGAGTATTCCTGTTGAATAGTATGTTTTTGTCCATAGACAGATAGACAAATACTTTCCCGAAAGGGAAATTCAGGTATTGCAGCCATCTAGGGCGCACCTTTAAAAAGTCCATATCTTCACTTCTTCATAAAGTGCGACATGACGTCCATGGGCAGAGGGAAGATGATGGTGGAGTTCTTCTCAGCTGCAATGGTGTTGAGGGTCTGGAGATAGCGGAGCTGCAGCGCAGATGGAGACTCGGCGATGACCAGAGATGCCTCTTTAAGAGCACGAGACGCATTCATCTCTCCCTCTGCTGCTATCACCTGCAAATAAACAACATAACATGGTAACATAAAACAATAGACCATCACTACCATGGAAGGATAAGTTCTTTCAATTTTACCACTTTTTGTTGCAACACGGTGACATTAATACTAATACATATTTTAGTGAACTGTTTAACAACATATTCAGCATAACACAACATAGCACAACACAAACCTGGCCCTCACCAGATTGATATGTGTAGCACTATGTGTTGAATTCTACACACCATTCTGATGAGTTTGTGAACCCATGAAAATCATAAGATTTCATCTTGCTTGCAAGATTATACAATAACACATAAAATAAGGCAAATAATGAGCAACAGTGGCTCAGAGGTTGCACAGGTGTGGACTGCTGTTGTGACACTTCACCCACCTTCACCCATGTACCCATGATCATGAATGTCAAATTGCATTGTAGACTATGCAATATTTCTTTAATATCTCTATGTATGCCTCATGCTCCAAAACAGCATCCTCCCTCAGAAGACGAATAAAGAACATGTTGATTTTAACCTTACAAAGAGCAGTAAGTGATGAGTGGTGTGGGTGGAGGGGTTTCACACACACTGCTCTGGAAATGTCAGACTCGAGTGATTTGGACAGCATGCTAACCTTAGCTCGGGCCTCTCTGGCAGCCTCTGCCTCAGCAGCCATGGCTCTCTGCAGCTGAAGGGGCAGCTTCACATCCTTTATCTCCACTCGTTCCACTTTGATGCCCCAGTGGTCTGTGGCTTCATCAAGATTGCTCTATGAATAAAATAAGTACTTATTGAAACAGAATGTAATGATAACTGGTTTGAGATCAGACTGGTTTCATTTGAAATAATAAACTATATTTAGATTCAGAGTGTGTTCACACATTACATACATTGCATACAAACTGGGTATAAACTGGGCCTAAATCTGGACTAAAGCAGGACTACACCTAATCTTACATAAAAAATATCTGGTTTAAAAAAAGTATCAAACAAACACACCCATAGCACTCATTTTACCTACATTATATTTATACCTAGTGACTAGTGAAGGGTGAGGCAGGGTGAGACCAACCTCTCACCTGCCCTTCTTCAACCCTGGTTTTCTCACTCAAAGTCCACTGTGTTAATGATCAAAACAAGTGTCTGTGGGTGTGGTCAGTCTTTCTCAACACTAACTGTAATGGATCTAAACCACATCCATTTCCTTCTTATGAAACTGGGTAACTCTAATTGCTTAAGTTTTAGAGCAGCAGAACTTTAGCAGTGATGATTGCTTGATGATTAAATACTAAATAATTAATAATGTATGGTCATGTAATCAACAATCTATTGATCATAAAGCTAAATTCAACAATGTTTAATAGAAATACCGAAACAAAACAAAAGGTGAATTCAAGACTCATCACACATTGACATTAAACCTGTATACTGTATATGACTGAGACACATTTTAAAATGTAAAAACAAATATTTGTGTTGACAGTGCGTTCACACACAAAACACAAACATGGAGTAGACCAGGATAAACCAGGACTAGAACAGGACCAAG
>JACN01104346.1:0-12902 GCA_000787155.1 Scartelaos histophorus | reverse complement strand
AATGCCATATAGTGAAACATTCCAGACGAACCATCTCCATGGAGAAAAGCATTTTCACGGACCCTCTACCAGAAGTTATATAATGCACCTGTAACACAGCCTGACTGGTGTTGAAAGTGGGACAGTGTTGTACAAATGTGCATGCGTTTTTTCTTATTATTCCCAATTTGTTCTTTTTAATCTTGACTGCGTAAAAATGTTGACAGTTATTTTATTGATCTAACTTTATTGATTGCATAATTGCTAATGATCTTTGGCTATCCAGGGGTTCCAGAATGAGGAAAACTAGCGATTGTCATAGCGATAAATAAAAATCAATATTTTTTAATACAAAAAAGTCTTCAAAATGTTGCATGTAACAGAAAGATGAACACATGAATATTTTATTGTAGATACATTATGGTTTTAAAGGGCCCATATTATACTATTTTTTGGTTATAAAGTTCTTTCCCCATGAAAAACATACCTAGAGTTGTGTTTTGGTTCATTCACACACGTTTAACACACAAACCCTGAGTTCTTCTGATGTCATGTGGTAATACAGGAAGAGCTCCACTGTGTTTTTAAACTCCATGCGGAAGAGCTCCACTGTGTTTTTAAACTCCATGCACTTGCTGGCTGCTAACTTGAAAACTTCCGCTTTATGACATCTCAAGGTGGAACTGAGCATTTTGAGCTTTGGAGATGTAGACAAACTAAAAATAAAGGGTTAGTCAAACGTGTGAATGAAACAAAACTCAACTTCAGGTATATTTTTGAGGAAATACCAACATTATAACATGACAATTTTGTGTAATATAGGACCTTTAATTAATGCAGTGTCCCAACATTTCTGCTACTCGGGTTATGTAGTTAGTTTATCAAATCTAAATTATATTAAGTTAATAATAAATGCTATTTGCTATTTTCTCTGCGTGTGGTTAATTATGTTTTTGTGAATGTTGCTTTACTGCAGCTTGCCAGATGTCGATTATCCATTATACAGTGTAATGCTGTTTTAATAGGCTGTAGTTAACACCCTAATTTTGTCCCTCTTGGCAGGAAACATTATCATCTGGAGCACAACTATAATTCTCTTCATAAGTATGGAAAAGACAATAATGAGGTATAGGATACAGCTGAAGGAGCCGATACTGGAGAATCTAAAAGCTGCTGTTCTATTCAAATAAACGTGGTCAGTGAAGCAGTTTATTTAATCCTGCGCTAAACAAAGTATTACTAATCCAAAGTGCTGATCGAGTAAATTTAATGGCCCTGGAGAATACGCAGGAGCTCAGTTTGTAGAGTGTTTGTCCACTGATCTGAAGGTTGGTGGTTCAAATCCTGCTCTTGACATCAGTGGTAGAGCTGTCAGACTGACCCTCAGGTTGGTGGTGCAATGCTAAATGAATGCTGAATCCTGTTGTTGTGTCTTGGGCAAGATACGTGACTGAGTGGCTCCTTGATGCAAAGAGCTTTGAGTCCATGGAGGAAAAGTGCTAAAGAAAAATATAACCATTTATCACATAAAAGATTTATAAGACAGGGGGGTCCAAACTTTTTCCCAGAGGGCCACATATTTGGACAAAGACCTCAGTTACAGTCGATCAGATGGGTGAATCCAACATGGCTGTGTGCAAATAAGACTTATATTTATATTTATATTACATATAGTTATCGGTACATTGATTGAGTCTGAGAACTAACAAAATTTATCTCATATTTGGCACCCAGGCCATAGTTTGGATTACAAATTCTGAAGCACGATATATTGCAACAGAAAAAATAAATAAACACATAAAAAATATATTAAATATACTGTATCATTAAAATAAAATAATAAAAAGTGCATTAATACACAAGCACTTCATTTTGCTCTTAAAATGTTCCTATTAAAACACTCTACAGGAGCCTGGTGTTCTTTTTTTTTTTTTTTTTTACCAATCTGTCCGAAAAGGCTACTTTAGACTGTGGATAGACTGTTTTGTCCGTTAAAAAACTTCTATTCATAATATAGAAACCACTGTAAAACTTTAAACACTAGCATCAGACTTAAACTAGAAATACTTAATAGATTTTTATGAATTACTCACTGATTAAAGAGTGGAATTAAAATGGAATATAAAAAGAACATATTTTAGTGTGGGTGACCTCTACTATTAACCTTAACCAAATGAACCACGCTGAAGCACTGGATCCAAGAGCCAATGGAAAAAGTGTATTTTTCTGCCAATTAAGCACTTCCAGCATTCATTTAATTTTATTCATGCATAATGATAATGAGATAATTGAAATTTCAGCATTTTCTTTATGTCCAATTTGAGTCTGTATCCTATTCAAGAGAGAAAAGGTCTAACATTTGCATATAATTAGCATTACACTAAAAAACTCTTCGTGTTAATCTCAGAATCAGTGATGGACTTTCGGCTTTTTTATGGGATCTTGGTTAATTCAGGTCAAAGAGCCGTTCAGAAGATTGGCTCTTTTCATTTTTATTCATAAGACAGAAGCCAATGTGAAGCCAATAGGTTTTATATTATGCAAAATTGAACTTAAAGCCATGTTATAATGTTTTTAACTCATCAAAAACATACCTGGAGTCGTTTTGTTTCATTCACACATGTTTGAGTAATACTCGGTTATTAGTCTATCTACATCTCCAGACTGAAAGTGTTTCCTGTTTGAGAGAAGAGCTTAAATATGCAGGGTTTGTGCGTTAAACATGTGTGAATGAAACAAAACAAATAGCGTAATATGGGCCCTTTAATGTGGGCATACAATGTCTAGAGGGGCTTTCTCCCTCCCTCTCCTGTGTCAGTCCTGTGTTTCTTGAATACCTAAAGCCTTCATTCCACCAGCGCAGCAGCTCAAAGACAGCGAAATCGATAACTACAAGGAGATTTTCCCTGTTCCATCTGCACAGAGGGAATGACCTGCTCCCATTTTATTGAGGTGAGGGCAAAAAAAAAAACACTGCCAAGAAGGGCTAAGGCAGAGCTTGTCAAACTGATGCGGTACAGTATATAATGGTGTAGGCTACAGCTGCAATTGGATAGAAAGCCTAGAAAAGCAATTATTACGGCATTTCCCCTTGTGATATTATGAAGCGATAGTTTTCAAGTTAACACCTTTTACCTTTTGTTTAGCAGAGACTGGAAACTGAAGGTGTATGAAGTTTAAAAACACGCTTACTATATAACCGTGTGACGTAACATTTTGCCGTTTGTGATGAGGAAACATAGAAATCAGAAAATAGAGTAATACGGGTTCATTAAAATGCAAGTTAAATAAGATAAGAGAACATTTATTTGAGCCAAAATAATTGCAGTTTTCCTTTAAATGTTTATGCTACTCCCGTGTCTTGATTTAATTTTATTTTATTCTAAATTAAATTGCTATCTAATCACAAATACTATTAAAAAATAAATTAAAATGTCAGCTAATTATTTTCCTTAATGCAGTTCTTCTTAGTCCAGGCAATCACTTGGTTCAGTTACAGATTTAGGATAAACTTTTTCCTGGTTTAGTCTTTGTTTATTCCTGGTTTAGTCCTAGTTTAGTTCTGGTTTAGTCCTAGTTTAGTCCTGCTTTAGTTCTGCTTTAGTCCTGCTGGTTTATTCCTTGTTCAGTCATGGGGGCTGGGAGTGTTTTGCTGGTCCCTTGTGGTGAATAAACAAGTCCATTCACACATTAGCGGGTCATAAACTACATGTTATTCGAAAGGATCACAAAAGGCCTGACAGAAACACAATGATATTCTGTCCAAATTCACCCCTGGACATGAAACAGGGAATCAAACTAGGAAAGAGATTCATTTAAAGGAATTCTATGTAAGATTTTGAAGTTAAATGTTATAAAACTGATCGATTGGTAAAAATGTTCGCATCAAATACAGTTGTAATGCTGATTTATTCAACGATGCGGCCCTGTTGTTATCTCCGCCAAGGAGATTATGTGATCAAGTCGGTTTATTTATTTATTTGTCTGTGGACAGGATTTCTCGGAAACTACTGGACGGATCTTCATGAAATCTTGGCCCTAGATCTTGGCCCAAGGACGACTCCATTAAATGCTGGTGATGATCTGGATCCGGACCTCGAGTCTGGATCTGGATATATAATCTTAGTGAGATTTCTTGGAAACTACTGAATGAATTTTTTACCAGAGGTAGATCTTGGTGCAAGGACGACTCCATACAATTTTGGTGATGATCCGGATCCTGATCTGGATTCTGGATCCGGATCTGGATTTACAATCTTGGTAGCATATCTCGGAAACTGCTGGACGGATCTTCATGAAATTTTCAGTGTCCACGTCATCCCTTGGCGGAGATCAGAAATCTCGGATTGCTCTTGTTTATGTTATAATTTGGTGTTTGGCTTCTCAAGATGCTTATCCATGATCCAGAATGAGCCTCAGGTCATTTGAGATGCCCGTCCCAATGCTGTAATCTAACTGGTGAAGTGCTAGTGAAGCCTCTGCAGCTCAGGGAGTGAATTCTGGAGTTTTCAAACGAGCCACAAATAATAAATAATGAAATAATAAAAACTTGTATGTGTAAATAAATACGGGAGGAGGCTACATACTGTACCTTTAGTTTGAAGAAAGATGAGAAGATTCGTTTGATGTCCCTTAGTGTTTACTTCCTGTCAGATGGGTGATCTCTCTGAGCAATCGTCTAATGTAATGTAATATATGCAGTTTTTTTCCAATCTGTGCATAGTAAAGGATAAATGTCCAGCCAAACCTCAGTTCTCTGCGTCAGTATAAGGAGCCTCATGTAGCATGTTTAGTACAGGGACCATGTTTAGGTGGCGCGACGTGTTGCTTTGTGATCCTGTCCCCAGCAGCAGTTGAATGGGTAATTAGGCTCTTCACTCTTGAGGCGCCTGAAAGGAAATCCGCACACACACACACACCTGCAGCAGCATCAACACAACTGCATCAACAAACAGAGGCTAGCGTCAATCACACGCCACTTCCTGTTAGCGTCGTCACCACGGCAACAACCGTTGTAGCTCTAAAAATGATTAAAATCTCTGACATAAATGTGATTTGTAGACTTTGAACAGTAGTAAGGTCCAGCAGGGAAAAAAAATAGTGCACTCTAATTTCCCACAATGCACCTTAAAAAGTAGTGCACAGCAATGGCCGCGAGACTAGTTAATATAGAAAAATTATTTGAAGTAGAGATGCACCGATCTGATACTAGTCTCTAATACAGATATCAGCTTTCAAATATAACAATCCTGGTTGGGCATATATCATTACGTAATACAACTGTTTCCTGGTGAAAGCAGGCCCAGAAAGTCTCATAATGTTTGAGTTTATTCCCACAAAGTTGTTCTGTAGTTAGATCGAGATAGAGTGGCTGTTTAAACACACTGCTGACCTGTGATTATGAATAAACCGCCAGATTTGATCAGTATTTGGAACAGAAATCCCCTTTTTACAAGTTTAGCTGACTCTTTTATTTTATCTAGCTGAGTCACGTAACCTGCAGCAAAGACAAAATAGTGAGCTGGTTGTTTGAATATTGAGTGAATGCAGAGTTCACAGAAGAGAGTAAGTGTACTAATAGAGGTGTTAGTAGATATAGAGGGATTATCAGACTGCGCTCTGCTGCACATGTCCTGCAGAAAAAAACCTCTGTCCTGTCTGGTATCACGCCAGAGTCTTGTAGAATTTCAGCAGATTTCAGGCTCTCCCGGGGCAGGGCCGGCTGTGTCAATCAGATATGAGTGGATGTCCAGCTACTGAAGTTTGAGATATTTCTTCTCACCACTTGCACTCAACACATATGGATCTTTCAGACATATCTCACTCACTATTGTCAATTTGGCATCATAACTTTTATTGTTTTATTTATGTTATCTATGCCTGTCCGTCCATGGGAGTGGATCTCTCCTTCACGGTGGTTCTCCTTGAGGTTTCTCGTTTTTTTTTTCCCCACTTTTTTTTTTTTTTTTTTTTGACAGGACAGGAGATGCCGGGACAATTATCCAATTGCCTGCTTGTTTTTGGACATTTTGTATTTTTGAATTATTCATGAATTATTATTATTATTTTTCTTATTCTGCTTCATTCTCTGACATCTCTGTTTGATAATTAACAATTTTGTGAAGCCCGCCGAGATAACTGTTGTTATGATTTTGGGCTATACAAAAATAAATTGAATTGAATTGAATTAAAGAAGTGCGCTATCTAATGTGGCAACTTTATGTTAAGCGCACAGACAGTAGCACTTTCTCCACATCTGCTGTTTTGATCAATAAATAATCTGTCTATAGGGTGAACATGACTAGACATACCGACTCATTACAGAGTTTGCTAAATATCTATTTTCGATTCTTCAAAACATTTCTTTTCATTGCTTCACTGTCTGTAACGATATTGTATTTTTTATCACTTGCCTCAAAGACATCTGTGTGATCCATCTCTGTCCGTATTGACCTGGCCACCTGCACTTTACTTCATTAGTATCTGGAAAACATTAGAATGTGTTGATTGATTACAATAAACTTAGCATTGATTTAGTGAATGGATTGGTTTTAAAATAATTAAAGCTCCATTTTTTCTCACCTATGTTATAATGCTGTTTCCTCATCAAAAACATACCTGGAGTTTTGATTTGATTCATTCTCATGTTACCAAAGAAATTATATTTGAGCTCAGGAAAAAAGGTTCAGACCATGAGATCATAAATGGAGAAAATCTAGAAAATGTGGACGAATACTTGGGCACAGTATTTGATTCAGAGGTTGTT
The DNA here is from genome assembly GCA_000787155.1 of Scartelaos histophorus. Taxonomy (NCBI): domain Eukaryota; kingdom Metazoa; phylum Chordata; class Actinopteri; order Gobiiformes; family Gobiidae; genus Scartelaos; species Scartelaos histophorus. Next base: position 6,157 of record JACN01104346.1, on the reverse strand, counting down.
TAAAAAAAAAAAAAAAAAAAGTGGTCCACACAAAGTCTATCCACTGTGCAAACTGAAGTCCTCTGAAGTCTCAAAATCGGTGCTGTGTATTTTTATAATTATTTTTAACCTTTTAATCTTTTACCTGTTGGATCCATGGTTTCTCAGTCAAAGGCGGCTGAAATCTTCCAAATGATTCTAGTATTGAAAGCGTGTAGAGTCTTAAAACTAAAACGCAACACAAGCTGGAATAAAGTGTTTTATGTTTGATTAAAGAACTCAACATAAATTGGCAAGATTTGTGTGCTAAATATGAGCGAGTGAATGAAACAAAATAGAACTCCAGGTACGTTCGTGATGAGGAAACAACATAAATAATTAAAAAATAACGCAATATTGGCTCTTTTTTTAATTCTTCTCCATGTTTTCCAATGAGACAATCTCTTCTATATTGAATGAGTAAATGTATGTGTGCATTGCTTCTCCGTGCACACACATTACCATTATACTGCGCAGTGCTGTAGAGTGTGTGTTTGCAGGTTTTGTGTTTCGACCCTGGGCTTACCTGAAATGAGCAGCGCGCAGTTTTAACACAGACACGTATAGCGATTCCCCGGAGCGAATTTCTTTCATTGCATCACAACGGCCTCTACAAGATCGACCGCATCGATCAATAACTGTCTGTCTACTGCGGGCGATTGTGCCGCAGGAGGGGTTAATCACGGGGCTCTATGGGGTCTTCGGGGTATTACATTAGATGGAGAAGCAGGCACTAGCTTCAAGACTTCACTGAGGAGGAGTGACCTGGCGTAGCCTCAAAAGGAATCAATAGGGCTATTCATCACAGCAGACACATCCACGCGCATCATTCTACGGCTAAACACTTTACACACATGAGCGGAGACCGGGTTGGAGCCGAGCTGGGGTAAAGTGACAGCGCGTAAGTATAAGGATGTTCATAATGTGCTCCTCTAAAGGTGAAATGTGCAACTTTTCGGGTGGAAGGTCCGGCAATTGCTTTTCTTCATGGAAAGGTTATTGCTTTGTCTGGAATGTTTCACACTATGGTATTAAACCTTTCTATCATCATGGAGACCGAACACCAAAGTTACAGGTAGAGGCAACCCCGCTCACAGTCAGAATGTTTGTTTTTCTAGGTATTTTTGAGCAATAGAAACCTGTAATTGAATAAATGTAAGGTAGATCTGTCATATTTATGTCATATTCATAGAAATACGCAGGTAACAGACCCCCCGGGCACCTATTTTATGATATTTTATGAAAAAAATGACTCTTGTGAGCTTTTAGTCATCAAAAACAGAGCTGGAGTTGCATTTTGTTTCATTTGAACATGTTTGAGTAGTCCAAAATGCTCCGTTTCACTTTTGATTTCATGTATTGCCAGTTTTCAAGTTAACAGCCACATTTTACCTTTTGTTCAGTCGAGATCTGCAATTCCAGGGTTGAAATTATCCAAAAGCCTAAATATGCAAGTTTTTTGTGTTAAACATGTGTGAATGAAGCAAAACACAACTCCAGCAATGTTTTTTAATGAAGAAACAATTTTATAACATAGAAAAATGTCGTAATATAGGCGTAGGCGAGTGTACAAAGTTTGAAAACAATTCCAAAACTACAATTATGCAACATTAACTTTTAGCACAGGAGTTACCAGTATTTTAAACCTCCTGTTGTGCCCAGCCTCTTCAGTCATTTACTTGAAAAGAGGTTGCATCATATCTCGAGGGAACTTAAGCAATTACCGATTTATGAAGAGGGGCGTGTGCATGTTGTTTATGGACACGTATTGGATCTCCATTTGTCAAACAGTAGCAGGTGACACAGTAACGCTCCATAAATGCAATACAAGGCCTCATTCCTTGGCACATATGGACCAAATTGTTTATTAATTTCTCAAACATGCCTAGAAAAACAGACATTCTGACCGTGAGCAAGGTTATTTCTCCACAGATCTGACCTGTAACTTGGCCTGGTTTGGTCTCCATGAAGATAAAAAGGTTTAATATCATACTGGGAAACAGATAAAACATCAGCATAGAGAAAAGCATTTGACAGACCAGAAAAGTTACATAATGTACCTTTAAAGGGCCCATACTATGTCATTTTTTGATCTGTTATAATGTTGGTTCCATCACAAACAGACCTGGAGTAGTGTTTTGTTTCATTCACACATGTTTAACACACACATCCTGCATATTTAGGTTGAGTTCTTCTCTCAAACACAAAAGCTGGTAATACAGGAAGTGCTCCACTGTTCTGCCTCATGACATCACAATTTGGAACAAAGCATTTTTATCTTGGGAGATGTAGTCAGACTTATAATAAATGATTACTCAAACTAGGGATGGTCATTCGATTAAATGTTCTTAATCGATCGTCTATTAAAATGATCAACATTATTATTACTATACTTTCATATATTAAAATACAATGAAAATACAAAAAATACAGCACATAGAGCCACATTCGCTTGTTTGATAATATAATTCAGCTTTACTCACATTTGTTTATTGTTCACATTGCTCATTTGCATAAACTGTAAGATCTTTGTGCACAGATGTGGTCAAGCATCTGTTGGACTAAAAGGCACAATTCAGTGGATCATGAGTGTTCTTTCTGTGACAGCGCATGTGTTGCTCATCGTGAGTCTGTTCTGTGCGTATATTGTGTTGGAGAGAATCAGAGAATCATACGAGTGCAGATTGTACGTGTGCAGGTTTAGCACAGCTCTTTATTTAACGTCATTACTGGTTTATTTGGGACACTGACACCGGGATACTGTGTACTGTGTGTACATTCACCATGACTACACCAGAATACTCAATAAACCCAATCATAACCGGGACAGTGATGTGCATGTATGTGCTCTCAATGAGTGGTTTAGTCATATCACAGCCTCTTTTCCTTACACTACCCACAACAACCTACATTTGATTTGATGATTAAAAATGAACGTGATCGACAAAATTTGTAATGATCAATTATCAATTAGTTGACTAATCATCCCCATCCCTACTCAAACATGTGTGAATAAAATAAAACACAACTCCAGGTATGTTTTTGAGCAGGAAATGACATTCTAACATGGCTAAAAACACATGATGTTAATTTGCATAATAGCTGTGCTTAAACACTTTGCTCCAGTGTTCTCTGTACATGCTTTTATCTCACAGCCTTCCTCTGTATATGCTACACTGTGCTCTATAAGCACTTTTGGTAGAATTGTTTGTCACTGGGTAGATCTAGTGTGAAATTGTACTTGTCACAGAGCGTACGAAATACGAGCGCAATACGGCCTGAACCAGAGCACAGCAGCATTGTATCAGACTCATCAGGGACAAACTTCAACAGGGAAAGATAAGTAACTTCTTGAAACTAATCTTGTATTGTAAGTCCATCTCCCTCTTCAAAGCTTAGCATGCTGCAATTTCAGGCTTAAAAGTGCAAGATGTAACTTTTCTGCTGAATAGTCTGCCAACTGATGTCATTACTGGAATGTTCCACAGTATGGAATTAAAGATGGCATTAAACTTGCTTGTCTCCAGTGGCAACATCAGTTTACAGCTCTGTGAAGAGGCGAGTCTACTTACAATAACAAAGCAAACAATGAGTTTTTCAGGGTATTTTTAGGAACAAAAACAGATACAAATGGAATTAATGGAAAATAACATGCGGAACATTCCAGGCAATAACAACAAGCAGGTGGTGGACCCAACAGAAGAGTTACATAGTGCAACTTGAACAAGAAGAGGTACCTACCATGGTGGAGTCCTTATACCCTGTAAGCTATAGTCCATTTTTGTCTTCTTAAGTCTTACCTCTATTTAGACGTCCTAGTTTTCCAGCACTTTTTAGTATCACTCTTCTGACACGTTGTATTTTTTGAGAGTTGGGATAGTCTACCCAATCATGTCTGTTCTTTGATGTTCTTAATCTCAGCAACTATCAAGTTACACACAAAACTGACACACACAGCAGCCAACTTCATGACAAATATTTGTAGTAGCCCAAGCATCTTATGATATATGAGAGTGCAAAGTATAATAGGCTATTTGTTACCATAATTGTGTATTTTATCCCATCTATACTATAATCATATGTTAGAAATGTCTGTGTCCTAATAACCTCTTTGTGTTTGAATTGTGTACAGTTTGTTCTTCACTGGTTTCATCACTTGTTCACTTGTTTTGAGAACAAAAACAAAGATAATGTGGCGTCTTCTCTCAGACCAGAGGGAAACAGCAGCCTGAGTGCAGATGACGTACAAAGACAACAGCCAGACATTAATCATGCAAAACTGTGTCATGTATAATCATATATGATATCATAACTACATTAATCATGCAAAACTGTATCATGTATAATCATATATGATGTTATCACTAATTTTGAGAGTGATAACATCCATTGTAACTAGGGACCTTTCTAAATAAAAAGTGAGGAGGCGGCATTGGGCTTCAGGACGGATAGAGGTTGTACCTGAAGTGACGATCTCTGTTCATTCTCCTCGCGAGTAAAACTGAATAATCTCTTGTCTTTCTTCTTGTATTTTACAATGTTTAGGTGAGCTTAAACCTTGAACTTAAATATTAATATTATTCATATTGGAGAAGCAGACATTTGAAAAACAGCAAAGTGCCGGTACTCCAACAATGAAAAAAAAAAAGTTTCAAAAAAGTAAGTAGGACACTTGAAAAATAATGTTTAGGCCACTACTCCGAATTAGACGTCAGCGTCTAAATCTGTCTTGAACTAAATAGCTATTGTACTGTACTCAATATTTTGTCCAACCTTATGTTGCAAGATGAAAAACTGATCACTGAAATTGTTAAATAAACACTGTGTAACTTTTCTTTTCTATGTAGACAAGATTAGACCAAGTTGCAGGTCAGATCTATGGAAAGGAGACTTCACTTACAGAAGCAATGGGTGATTTCCAAGGAATTTTTGAGCAATAAAAACACCTCCAATTGAATACATGTAAAATAGATGTTTAATGCCATAGTTGTGCACAATCCAGGTGAAGCAATAACATCTTCATGACGACAGACGCTCCATCAGAGAAGCGGCACAGTGCACCTTCAGATACTTCTACTGAAAGTCATACACAATATTGCACAAAGGGATCTGTTTTAGATAATCACTTGGCTTTTATCTCACCGTTCTGGCTTGTGCATAATTAACACCTGAACCTAAATTTAAAAGTGGATCTACTTTTGCCACCTCCAGGCCAGTCCTTCTCGTCATTCTCTTTTAGAAAATCTCTTTAATCATTTCACTCTGCTGTCTGCGATGGGGTGACAGTGGCCAGTGAATGAAACCCATAGGAATATAAAGCCATCCTTCATTACTCTTGCCCCCTTTGAGCCTCCACATCGGACAGAACAGAAATGACCCTCTCCTCTGTTCACCGCCGTAATTGCGTATTCAAGGAGGAACTTCTCTCGACCTAAATTACGTTTGTTCCTCCCTCGCTATCTTTGCACAGCGCCAGGAGAAAATCATTATTCTAGTTGTCAAACATAAATTAACTTAACCACACAACTGTATACGTCTTGAGAATAAGAGGATTAATTTCATACAGAGGATTCATTTCATACAGTTGAGGAAGAAATACTGTATATTAAAGGGCTCGAAGGGCTGTTCCACCTTATGATGTCATGTGGTAATACAGGAAGTGCTCCACTGTGGTTTTAAACTCCACAAACCTCCACTAGAATCATTTGAATCACTTCAGCCCTGGAGTTGCCCATTTCTACTGAACTAAAAATAAAAGGTGACTGTTAATTTGAAAACTACCACATTATGACCCAGCTCACTATGGTCAGGGAAGTAACAAAAAACTAAATGTTAAATCGTATAAATGAAGTGAAAATAACTATTGATAAACAGGAATGTAAAATGCAAAATAACAAAAGTGGACTAAAATATACACAAAATAACATAAACTAAACAAAATAAAAGGATTAACAGTTTCGTCAGCTAGTGAGCGGATGAGTCGGATATGAAAACAAACCCTTGGTCTAAAAAAGCACTTAATAACATAAATTATCAGAAGGCCAAATTAACTTCTGTGGACTATAACAAGTTCTGTGCAAAAAAACCGGTTATGTAGGTTTATATAAAAACGAGTGACAAAATCTGTTCTTATCAGTTT
>JACN01024843.1:0-10318 GCA_000787155.1 Scartelaos histophorus | reverse complement strand
AATGTGAATGAAACAAAACAAAACTGCTTGTATATTTTTGATATAATAGATCAGTGTAATAGTGTAATATCGGCCATTTAATGAGTAAATATTGTGTTTTAACTGCAAAGAGTATAACATTTTCTAACATAACCTCTAATAATATAATACTATACTTGCATTTTAGCGATTGCAGCCCTCGAGCCATAAGCAGCGTTAGGACTGACTGCACTTTGGCAGCCCCCCCCGTTTCAGTGTTTCAGAGCTAAAGGCTAATTAGATAAATACATACCAATACAATTAGGTTAATGAAGATTTAAAGCAAGTGCAAAATTCTGCACTTTTTATGAACATTTAACACTAAGCAATGGGTGAATATTATGGGGTGTTCCCAAGATACAGAGCTGGTTTGCTATTTCATTCTACAAATTAATAATTGCAGCTTAAATTACTGAGATAATCCATTCTGTTCAGTTAGCATGGTGGTGTATAATGCTGTGTTTAATAGGTGTACTTTTCCGTTCATTTATAAGGACAATGACCACACTGCTTTCTACATCTACTTTGTAAGTTCCCTCTTTAATCCTGATTTATTCTGCTTGTGTGCAGTGTCAGTCCCCTCAGAGGTTTCTAACATTTCGTCTTGTCCTCGGGCCAGTGGACCGCAGTACTCTGGCACCGCTCCACCACTTCATCTGCTGAGGAGACGTACAAATAAATAAGGGTCTAATGAAGAACTCGAGAGCCAAATGAATGCTGAGGAAATGTAAAGGAATTAACGAGTTTGCAAAATCTCAGCCATCTCAGACCAGACCAATATATTAAAGCAAAGGTGAGGACATATGGTGAATATTAACACCAAAAGAGTAAAATATCTGAGTTAACATTGTCTGGTAACACAGTCTGGTATTCCTCTATTCACAGTTCTGAGTGCATTTATACAACAACGTGGTCCTGTTTTCTATTTGTTTTACTTCTAATTATTCGTTTCTATTTCTTTATTAGTCCTTTATCTTGAATATTCAATTTCACCTTCATATTCTTGAAACATACTCCAATACTTTCTAGTAAAATCTAGTATGTAGTGATGTACAGCAGTTTGACAAGGAGAACAGAATAGATGTTCACGCTAGAAATTAAAGTTATACATAATTTATACAGACAAATTGTGAATAATGGCGCCTTTACACATAACTGCAGTCCAGATGCTCCATGTTTTGAGTCTACAAATTGAGATGTATTGTCCACCCGTGTAACACTAGACCTGCTTTAGGACTGGAATGAAGCTGTGTATGTCTTGATCAGAAGTAACAGCTAAGCAGACCAAAACACTGCATCACCTTGGCACAGAAAACCACCCACCCGCGGAGAGGAGCTCCGAAAAAGAAAAAAAAATATATTCTCTGAAACTGCAGTGTCAGCTTTGAAACAATACTCCAGAGAAGCACTTTATACCTGCTACTCAGGAACTGCCCACTTTAAGATATGCTGCTATACGCACACTGTAACAGGATAATGCAGGCTTAAAAGCATAAGGATGTTTTATAAAGCTAAAGTATATTGTGGATGATGGTGTCTAGTTGTTTTCATCGTAATCATCTTATGCATAGACATACCAGGGGTGATGTCCTGCACCACAATAGGGGTGCTGGAGGACAGGGTGAGGCCGTGTGAGCAGAAGCCCGGGTCTCTCTGGATCTGGATGCTAAAGCGAAAACCATAACTTCTCTGCTCTGGAACACTGGACTGGGACGTCTTTTCTTCTGACGTACTCCTGTCTCTGCAAAAATGATATAGGAGACTATGAAGTACTATACTGTAAAGAGCATTGCAATTAGATTTGTGATTTAATGAATTATTATTTTTTAAGCATCATTCTGTTTATTTTATGTATTTTATTATATGTTATATCATATATTTGTTTGATTTTATGAAATGCCATCATTTTAGATTGTCTGACTTTGGTGAAGGTGATTAAAATGATTAAAATGATAGCAATAAATTCCATAAAATATAAAAAAGTATATGATATAACACATAAAATAAAGAATAAAAAGCAAACATTGATCAAATCCAGAATTTGAGGTATGAGTGACAAGACAAGTTAGAATCAGTGGTCAAAAACTACATTGCACCTAGAACTGGGCAACATTGAGATAAGTCAGATTGTGGCGTCTGTGAGAGATTTTATGCAGCACTTTGCTCAAACACCAACACTTTTCCCCACTCCTCCTATTGCTCAGCCATCCTCAGGCTTTGAGTGAATGACAGGTGGAAATAACCAATCATAGTAAAGTAGGAACTCTAAAGCAGATGACTTAAATACACTTAAAATTACACTGCGTAATTTTTTGGTTGGGGGTCCATCATCGGCTTGTTTCCATGGAGATGTCATTGCTCTGCCTGGAATGTTCCACAGTGTGACATTAAACAGCTCTACTTTACATTTATTCAATTACAGGTGGTTTTACAGCTCAAAAATGCCTAGAAAAAGAAGCATTTTGACAGTGAGTGGGGTTGCCTCTCCACAGATCTGACCGAAAAAGTTACACAATGCACCATTATAGCCATTTTTAAGTTACTAGAAGTCAAGAAAATATCAGTATATTGCCCATATAGTTAATCATGAACACAGTATAGCATATAGCAGTATAGCAACCAACTTCGACACATAATAAAAGTAAAATTGAAATATGGGTCCAAGATGTTTTGCTCCATATCCCCCACCCCTAATTGAACAGGCATTTATGAACACACCATCGCATATGTAATACACCAATTTCAACACTTTCTTTACTCAAAAAAGTTCCATATAGTTAAAGACTTATATTACCTGCCCGCAGAGTGAGACCTGCTCCCAAGATCTCTGGAGCGTCTGAGCCATCGTCCCACCACCTGCTCCACTCGACTGGTGCGACGTGACGGGGACCTGCTCCTGTCCTGCGCTTCCATTGACCTGCATCCACAAGTACAGCACAAACACACAGATAGTAATAAATATGTGAATGAAGCAAATATCTACTGAAGTGATCACAAAGAGAGTGGGACTTGGGGGTTATCCAATATGAGCCGGAGAGAAACATGATGTCATTTGTGGCCACAGTGCTGCTAATAGGCTCTTAGCCAAAGTGATGAGCCAATGGCCTGTGTTTGGAGACTGAGTTGATCAAACGTCAATATCAATACTTCATAATTATCAAGAATCTGTTGGGGTTTTGTTTGTGGAGGTGTGGCCTGAGCCAAAAAAAACCTAGCATGAGTATCAAAGAATATACTAAATCCTATACGATAAAAATACTTATATGTACGTGGTAAGTTATAACTGTGGATAATTACTTACAAAAACAAGGGTGATATTTATGCATTTTCTGATTAAAATTTTCTTTCAAAAATGGTGGAAAAGAAAAATCTAGGCCTTTCCCTGCATCTGAAATTATGAAATCAATATTGTAACCAACAGATGCAGTACAATTTTAAGTATTTAAACATTTTGGTCGTATTTAGGGATGAGCTGTTTGATTAATCCAGATATTTTTGATAGCCATTCACATCAAACTTAATTTTATAAACATATCCAGCTCAAAATCAGCGCCATATAACTCAAAATAGTCCCATTTCTTCCCCTAAAGTCAGTCTCTACTTTTACTGGATTACCTGCAAAATTAAAGAGCCCTAGTTGGAGAAATATTGAAAAAAGGGCAGGCACAATTAAATTAATGAACGAATGAGACACAAGAAAGTTGAATGGACATAATAATAATAATAATAATAAGGAAAAATGTGTTTGTACAGAGGCTGCTGTAATGTGAGAGAGAATGATGTCAGCTCTGTCCCAAAGAGCAGCTGCAGGAAGGGATCTCCCACACACACAACACACTCCATTAGCATTAGCACCATCCATTATTACAGGAAACAACATGAGCAAGTGCCTACTACTGACAGAGGGATAATAAAGACGCGGGATTTATTTATTTATTTTGTACTATTTATAGATTTTTTTATTTTTTTTTTATACATTTTGTTTAAAAAAATGTGTGTCTTGCCCTAATGGCACAACATCAGAATGCAAAGCTCATAGTTATTGTCTGAGGTTTGTGCACATGTGACTCCCAATCTGTAAGTGTGAAACCAGTGTTGTGTCTGTGTGTAAAACACCGGATATGATGACCTTATGTCACAGGCAAAATATGACCCATGTGACTCCAGGAAGTCATGCATGAACTGTTTTGCACATGTGTCAGTACTTTTTGAATGGAGAATCCTCCCGTACGTGCAGGACCCCTACCAGGAAAGTTACATATCTTATCTTTAAGTTGGGAGAAATAGGTCAAATAAGTGTTGTAACTAATACAATATGAAAACAGTGATTGTCTGGGGTAATGTGAGAGGCATAAGTGCAATGTGTCCCGGGTGATGGACGCATTGAGTGACAGAGTGGAGCAGGGAGGTCAGTCTCTGGGGGGAAGTCTCTGCTCAGAAGTACATTATCCATCTGTCTGCTCTTCTCTTCCTTGTCTCTTTCTCTTGGTTTGGTTCCTTCTATCTCGCTCTATCTCCTCTGTATCACGAGTCTCAGGTTACACAGACACACACAGAGCACACACTGTACAGCGCAGTAATGCAGAGGTCAAGATTTAAAAGCAATGCCAGCCCCAGCACATCTTAAGAAAACACCAGGGGGCAACAAGACCATGAGCTAGTGAAAGCTTTAACCACGCAACAAAGCTACAGTTAATGGAGATTATTGGCCACTTTAAAGGTTCACAATTTTACTTTTTGCCAGAGGGTTTGGCACCTACTTATCTCCATGGAGATAAACAATAGAATAATATACAGGTAGTAAATGCCCAAAAACAGTTTAAACTGAATTGTAAAGACCATTAGCCATAGAGGAAGATATATTGATAAAAGTTTGCATCATTGCTACAGTAATTAACAAATCAAACAAAATATTCTACCTATGAAAACTCTAAACTACTATACTACTATAATTTACTATGAACCAGATATTATGTGTTCCTAATAAAGACTGAAAAGAACTGAATACCTACTATATTATGAAAAATACCACATTTAAACAGAAAGCTGAAACTCATGAATACAGTCTCCAGTCTTGGTTGGACTGGTTTCAAAGATCATTTATCATGGAAAAAGAAAATACATTTGTCAATGGGGCAAGTAGTCCTATACACAAAACATTTACTTTGAAAGAGGAAGTAAAGATATCATCCTGAAGGCCCTGATATTAAGTAATTTAACTTGTTATTTTCACTTCCTAATATTATATATTACTTGCTATAGTCAAGTACTAGTGTGTTTTAAAAGGGTGTGTCGTAAAAAGCACAAATATTCATTGATAGATTTGAACTGTTTCATATCACACAGTTGGATTAGGACCATGACACAACGATAATCCCGTCTAATCTCACACAGCGTCTCCTTCATAAGCACCTCTGACACACCACAGGGCAGCGGGTGGTGTGATCTCAAACTCAAACTAAAAACACAAGCCGTTCTGCGTTTCCCCTTTTGCCGCCACAGCATTTGAGATAAGAGCACACAGGAGATGTCGGCAGATTTTTTCTAAACATGTAATTTTATACAGAGCTGGAAATGTTAGACTTTGCTGTTGAACTAATCACAAGTTCATATTTCTCTGTGCAGGCATCTTCCTCTTTCACTTGTGGCTGCCTGACCCATTGGTTCACCTATAGTTTTTAACATAAGTACAGCATTTCAATGTACCTGGAGTAAATGATATACTGTTATACAGCTAATATACAATTATTTGAAAGATATCGGTATGCGTGTGTTTATTTGTAAACTGATCCGTCTTGTTTTTTGGGGGTTTTTTGTGATTAAGATTGCAGCAATTGTGATACTCAAAATCAGTGTAAGCAGTCAAAATAAGCAAGATCAAACTTTTATAACTGTTATAGTTATTCTAGCGCTAAACTAAGCAAACTCTAAAACACATACCAAAGACAGTGGCATCATTAAATGAAAATGTCAAAAAAGAATCATTTATTTCATTTTTTACACCAATATTACACTTTATTTGGGAATATCCTCTATCTGGGAAACTTCATTTTAAAAAGAATAAAAATATTTGTTTGACTTGGAAAAACAAAAAAAACAACTAGTCAGTTATTATTCTAAAATATGGTTGTGTGAACAGTTAGTATTACGTAAAGTAAGTGATGAAATGTAACACTTAATTGCAAAGATCTATATTTACAAAAACAAAGGTTTGTTCAGGTTTGTTCACAGTTACCAAACCCTATGCTGATACTGGGTGGCAGAATGACACAGCGGTTTCCTGTGTGGACACTTGTAGTTTTAGAATGGCCACATAATAATATTAAAGAAACTACTAGATCATAATATTTTCCATCTATCCATTTTCTTCCGCTTATCTGGGGAAAAAAAACAACTAGTCAGTTATTATTCTAAAATATGGTTGTGTGAACAGTTAGTATTACGTAAAGTAAGTGATGAAATGTAACACTTAATTGCAAAGATCTATATTTACAAAAACAAAGGTTTGTTCAGGTTTGTTCACAGTTACCAAACCCTATGCTGATACTGGGTGGCAGAATGACACAGCGGTTTCCTGTGTGGACACTTGTAGTTTTAGAATGGCCACATAATAATATTAAAGAAACTACTAGATCATAATATTTTCCATCTATCCATTTTCTTCCGCTTATCTGGGGACCAGGTCGTGGGGGCAGCAGTCTGAGCAGGGACTCCCAGACTTCCTTCACTCCGGCCACACTTCATCCAGCCCCTCAGGGGGAACCCGAGGTGTTCCCAGGCCAGTCAGGAGACGTAGTCCCTCCAGAGTGTCCTGGGTCTTCCCCAGGGACTCCTCCCAGTGGGACATGGCAGGACATCCCAGGATGCATCTGTACCAGATGCCCTCCCCTCAGCTGACTCCTCTCGATATGAAGGAGCAGCGGCTCTACTCCGAGCTCCTCCCGCGTGACTGAGCTCCTCACCCTCTAAGGGAGCGCCCAGCCACCCTGCGGAGGAAGCTCATTTCGACCGCTTGTATCCGTGATCTCGTCCTTTCGGTCATTACATAAAGGTCATGACCATAGGTGAGAGTAGGAATGTAGACTGACCGCTAAATCGAGAGCTTTGCCTTTGGGCTCAGCTTCCTCTTCACCATAACGGTCCGATGTAACGGCCACATCACTGCAGACGCTGCACCGATCCCCCTGTCAATCTTACACACGACTGATTGAGATTGAGATCATAATATCTTCATGGTCATATTAAAGTATCTACTATAATATACTATTTTTTGCATTGTAAAGGACACGCTGACCATTACTTTCTTATTATCATTGTGGAGTCACACTAAGAATAGAGCCTTTTCCTTATAATAGAAATCAAGTTTGAAATTTTAGCAGACCCTAGTCCACTCTGGGAATAAATCTAATCTTGGCTATTGTTTGTTCCCGGCCATGCCTACCTATTCCACTTACAGTCTATTGCACGGTGCATCAGGAGCAGAGCCAAATGACCAGACGATTGATTGCCTTGTCACCGCATAAGCGACTGGGAGCAGCCAAAAAAAGAAGTGACTCAATACCCCTTCTCTTTCCAAAATTACTGATCTATCTGTGAGGTATTTTTTTCATCTCACTCACACTGGACGGCAAATAGGTCCTAAAAGTAATGACCGCAAGGCAAAAGGCAGGGCTAAAGATGCTGATAAAAGAACTGCGATGTTATCAAAGCAGCCCATTAACAGTGACCTGCGGCTATTAACGCCACACCACAAGACTCCATACATTTGATGAAAAGGCAACAAGACACGGCAGGCCAACAACATAAGTTATAGCTACTGTATATAACTCTAGTATAGATGTTAATGCAGTGGCTGCAGCTGGACTCAAAACAGATGAAGCAATGGTCGTGTGCTTAGTCAGCTGTATAGATCTCCTTGCACTGCTTTCTGGAGAGCTACATTCATTCATTTCTGTCTCTTTTCTATTGTATTGTACTGTTTGCAGCCACAATAACTCGGTGTATTTATGCAATTTCAAACAGTCTGCAAACAAATTATCGGCTTGTATTGTGATCCCTATAAACAATATGAACCCCGTGCATAACTGAACATAACGAGACTTGTCTTTTGCGCTTATGGATCGCTGCATCATAAACTAAATCTGTTTATTGAGTCACAGTAGCTGCAGATGTCTGTAATATGGAAGCTTCCGACAACTTGATGTTTTATTTAAGCCGGGGCTGCTCAGTTCTGCTAAATCATGACTATTTGAAACAAATGTTAATGCATGTTTTGGGATTCATGTTTTAAAGCATTGTGGATTAGATGCAGAATGAAGGACCATATCTTGCCATAACAGAAATTACTAAATTGTTGTTATTAGATTGAATTCTACAAAACAAAATATAGGTAGTTTGATCAATCAGTGTATAAAAAAGTGTATAGTTTACTGCAGATTGTATGATAACTACTAATTACTAGCCCACTAAACATATACTTTATACATGTTTTTTGTTCACCTGCATCAAATACTGTATATTTGTGCTTCATTGTGTTGATATTTCTTGTTGTGTTTTTCTATGCCCTGTCTTATAGATCTTCTGCTGCTACTTTATGCATGTGTGAGACTCGAGAGGAAGTGGTCTTAAAGTGTGAATGTGATTGACCTTTCACCACATCTGTGCTCTCGGCAAAAAAATACACCTTCGTCATTCGTGTTTAAATGTCACTGTGCGTTTTGAGTTACTCCAGATTACCAACTTGGGTCAAAATGTTATTGAATGAAGGTAGTTTTCTTTTGGGAAAGCTTAAAATACAGATAAAAACAAAGTATTTCTTTTAAAAATGTGTATATTATTAATTGAGTGACTGAGAATTAAGCAGATTCTACATTTGGTTTGCAAGATGATGTGAGACCATTAATTTCTCGTACGTCTTTGTGTATCTGGAGACGCAGACACAGGTAAATGGGATTATGTGAGCGTCTGGAGCGAGTGATGGGTGGGGTGTGGGGGTGGGCAGTGCATCACACCCTGAGCCAGATTAGGCTTCACCTCTCTGCACCGTCCAGGGCATCAGACTCACTCCACGTCCGTCTGTGGCTAAGTTAAGAGGAGCAATTCTCCATTCAATTACTCCTTATGGCCTCTATAGAGCGGAGGGAGGAAAAGTGCATATTTTAAAAGCATTTCATTCATCTTGCTGGAACAGTTATGAAATCGAGTCAGAAAAGATAATCCAAAGTATATTAGGACAACGTATAGTGTGTACATGTTAATTTATGTATAAAGCTTCCTGTTTATAGGCCCCATTTTGAGCAGTTTGGTAATTGCTATGACAACAGTGCAATCTCTTCACCCATCAGTCTGAAACCCACGGATAAAATATACAATGAAATAAAAATAATGTTTTTTGGTTTTAGCATTTAGCATGAACCAAAACAGGACCAACAAACCAAAAACTGGATTTTTGAGATGCCCAAAGAGTGAGACTCACCCGCCTGAGGCCCCAAGTGTCAGGGCTCCATGAAGACCAGGTCACTGTCCTGCTCCACTCTCCCTCCATCCATCGTAGAGACAGTCAAAGGGGACAATCTTCATCTAAAAATAAACAATTTGTAAAATATTATCATTAATCCTTTAGTTTAAAGTGGAGAAGTATTAATAAGAAAACCAGATAGTGAAAACTTTCAACACTATCAGTAAAATCAACATCAGCACCAACATCTTGTCCATCCCAACCAACCCCATGTTCCAATGTTTTCAGTCTGATACTTTGTGAACTTACAAGATCCATTTTACTAGACAGTCCCAAGAATTGTAACTTTCATTTGATTGTACTTCGTCTTGTAGAACTTCTCAGAGTTTGACTAACACGATAACAGTAAAACCAAGCACAGTGAAGAGCACAGATGATGGAGGCAGGTGTGGGAGTCCTGCTGTGGTGAGGTTCTGGTGCTGCGGACACACACTTACCGTGGCTCTTCTCCAAACACCATTCATTATTCAAAAGGCTCCTAAAGCCCAGTGAAAAGAGATGCTCCAGCTGTACTCCTCTTTCCTGACACACACGTCTCACTTCAGAGGATTTCCTGTTTTAATAATAAATACGGTAACACATACATTTGGCCCGGCTGCTTCTTTGAATACCTCAGTTGTCCTGGGTCATTAAGACTTTTTCCATAGAAGAAAAACCCTCTTGTCTCATATCTCTCATAAAGCTAAAACCCTCCAAAATTATGCTCAATATACTAAAATTTGCTTCACTGAAGAAAGATTGATCATTTAATGGATGGTCTTGTCACCTACAGAAAATTGAACA
>JACN01140294.1:0-29386 GCA_000787155.1 Scartelaos histophorus | reverse complement strand
AAAAGAAAATAACTAAACTAATAATTTTAGATTCAAATGCCACTTTTTGATTTGTTGAGAGCGCATCAAACCCTTGGCCCCTTTTTCAGTCATCTTTATGATAAACCTGAAATGGTTTTCACTGCGCCATGTCTGTGTTAGGAAATGCCAAATGTTGAAAGCAGTGATCAAAGCAAAGGTTGGTCTAAATAAATAATCATAATAAAACAAGTTTGGAGTTATTCTGAGTTGTTTTGTTTCGTAGTTCTGATTCCTTCTGACTCATAGTGTATTTCCAATCCCATCTAAATGTCACTGTCCAATGTTTGTTTCTGGTACCTTCTAGCAGCGGCGGTTCGTCATCGAAGGTGCTGTGGTACATGGTCTGGGAGGCTGACGGTGTGTAGGTCTGTGTGGGCTGAAAGATCTGTCCTGTGTACGGCTGCTGGGGCTGCATCATCCCCGGGTTGGAGTACGCCATGGGCTGAGAGTAGTCATACTGATTGTACTGTCTGCAAACAACACGACAAAAACAACAGTAATGGACTAGTTTGTCTACTGGGAAAATCAAAGGAGAGACAAAATAATCTAAAATCATCAAGGTTTTGGATTAAAACAACAGGCAAAACTAATAAATGTTTAGCACTTTTCCTTTCTTTTATTAGCTCACCCCAACATTACTGGTGGAACGTCTGCCACCTGCTTTGCTCCATGTGTTAGAGATGTTATTGCTTTATCTGAAATGTTTCACAGTATGGCATTAAACCTTTCTATCATCACAGAGACCAAACCAGGACAAGTTTCTGGTCAGGTCTGTGGAGAGGCACAGTCAGAATACATGCTTTTCTAGGTATTTTGGTGCAATAAAACCGGATGTAGTTGAATAAATGCAAACTGTCTAATATCATACTGTGGAACATTTGAAGCAGAGCAATGATACAGCCACAGAACCAACCAAGTTACAAAGTGCACCATTAAGTGTAAAATAATAGCTGAAAAACAACAACTAATCCAATTTCTAGGGGTGGACAATATGATAAATTAATTAACATGTTTTTCAGCATCAACTTCCTGAACATATACATATACAAACAGCTAAACAATAAATTCTGAACTCCGGTCCAAATCACATGCTTTTATAATACGGACAGAGGATTAGCTGTAGTTCTCTTCATTAAAAAGTCCCATGCACATAATTGACAACATATTCCTGAAATGAACCTTTATCTGATCTCTGTTTTCTAATATGATTCTAATATGGTGATTATGATCTGCTTTTTCATATCAAGTTGCATAATGCGTTAATATTGTCAGAATCAAAAGTATACTTTTTTCTTACTTGTTATAAGGGTCATTGTTGCCATACGCATAGCCCTGCCCGCTCTGGTCGTCCACGCTATAGCTGGACTGGTAAAAGTCTGTGTTGAAATTGTCAAATCCCGACATCTCTCACAGCCGACAAAAACCTGGAAAATAAGAGGCACACATTTAGCCTTTTGACATGCAAAATACACATGGCACTGAGGTTGTCAAAATTAATCTGTTAATTAGTAATTGTTAGTTTATAGGTCACAATAATCACAAGACTCAATAATAAACAAAACTAAGTCATTTTACCTGACATAAAAGAGTTAGTTTAGCGCTGAACTAAGATTACTGTGTATTTGTTTGCTTGTTTTGTTTGTGTTGTCAGTTTTGTAATAGCTAAATTGTATAATTATGATTTTTGTTTCTCACAACAATCGAAACACTACAGTTTAAAATTCCCTAGATTACATGGCACAATACAAATATATCCAACTATGGAACAAACTAACAACAAGTAGCAACTTATTTTAGCTCACAAATGCTCAGTATATTGGATGATACATCAAATGGCCTTTACTATAATATATTTGACTATAGTTACATCACTGTAGTTTCAGCCTTGGATATGTATAAGTTTCTCTGCCTGAGGCTACCAATAATCTAAGAATAGCTGAAGTAGGCTAACAGTGGCTTAACAACATTCATTAGCAGCAGGACCAACGCCGGTTTAAAAGTGGGGATGTTCATTTCACTGATAGTGATTTAACACAAAAGAGATGGCAACATAATGTAACACACATTAAATACTAGATATCTTCAAATACTTGCAAATCTCCAAGAATGCAAACAGCTGTAGTTAGCGGGGTGGCTAAAGTTTCCCGTTAACTACACAGGCTATTATGTGTTGAGCTAATGCTACTTACAGACAAATGACACACAGTTTACTTAGAAATGATCTGTCCCGAGTGAACAAATAGATGTATCGTGCCTACGCCCTCCCAATCACGCTTTTATCATCATCGTAAACACACGCAGAAGCGCTCTACAGAAACAGTCTTACCAGCGGTGTGACAAATGCTCCAGCCCTGTGCCAGCTCGGTGCTACGTGTCAGAGCGTCAGGAGCGACCGGAGCGTCAGAAACTTCCGGAGAAAACAGGAAGTAGTGAAGAGGAGCAGTCTGTGACCTCTACCGGCGAGAGGAGGTACTGCAGCCTGGTTAATGCCACGTTGGAGCATGTTGATTTAAATCCAATGATTGAAATCTAATGTTAGGTTTAAAAACTGGTTTTGTAGTGGTTTATTGGCCCAGGTCCTTGTGCATAGGCTTATATTTTATACTTTTTGTGCATCTTTAAATGCAAATCAAATCAAATCAAATGAAAACAAATAAAATACAAACACACAAAGAGAGACAAAGAATCTATGGTACTTTGCTATTGAAAGAATACGTTTTACTGCCAATTCTGCTGCTTAATAAAAGGGAAGTCAAGGTCAGGCAAGTTTATTTGTACAATCCAATTCAATTCAACTCAATTTCAATTCAATTTATTTTTGTATAGCCCAAAATCATAACAACAGTTATCTTAATCATAATAATAATAATAATTCATACTCAAAGTAATTCAAAGTGCCTTGCAAAATAAGAAATGCATTAAAATCACAATACAAACAAATCAAAACATAAATAATAGTCATACAATAAAAAAAAGAGAAAGTGATATGACAAATTATAGCAAATGACAGAGAAGAGTGCTTTCAGTCATTTGCAGCTAAACTGAACTGTTTTGAGGTTGAATTTAAACAGTCAAAGTAGAGGCCTGTGTCACATGTTCAGACTGTTCCAGGTTTTAGCTGCAGGAATGTGAAACTCTGACTCCCTGTGTTTGGTCCTGACTCTGGGCACCAGCAGGAGGCCGGTCCCTGAGCTCCTCAGAGTGCAGATGGTTCATATGGCACTAACATGTCACAGATGTACTTTGGTTCTAGGCCATGGAGAGACTTGTACACAAAAAGAGCTGCTTTAAAGTCTATTCTCTGAGCTGCAGGAGCCAGTGCACAGACCTGAGCATAGGACACATATGCTTGTATTTCTTGGTTTGAGTCAGTACCTGAGTTGCAGCGTTCTACATGTACTGCAGAGCTCGTTTGGAGTGGCCAGTGAGCAAACTGTTACAGTAATCAAACCTACTAGAGACAAACGAATGGATAAGTCTCCAAGCCTGCTTTAGACGGTTTACCTTTGATTTTTTTGATATTCTGCAGGTAAATAAAATGTCTGAATATAGAAAATGAACTAAACTTGAATACAGTGATGGGTGTGTGGGTCAGGGCTAGCGGGGACATGGGGGACTGTGATTCTCCTGAAGTCCCTCATCACCATCTCCACTATCTTCTGGTTGTTGATCTCCTGGTTTTTGCCACAGCACCAAGTCACCAGCCGGTCTGAGATGACCCTGAAGACAGTGGTGCATCCGCTTACCTACAGTATGTGTTTTAATTGCCCCTTGGAGGTAAATTATGTCATAATGATTGATTGGGTAATTAGGTGTTTTTATTACTAAAGGGATACATTACTGACTACATGACTATTCAACATCAAGATAGATACATTTAATAGTGGCACAGCAAGGAGACAACAGGTTTTGGACCCTCCACTTATGCACCTTTAATCTTACGTCACATGTGCAGGATTCAATTATGTTTTGTCTTTTCTTACATTACTTTTCTTACAAGTTTCTTACATTTTAATGAACCTTTTGCCATCAAGAAACAAAAAGATTTTCAATACAAAACAATAAACAATACATATTTAATTTAACTTGTACTATTAAACTAGGTGTTTCAACGTAATTTTTTTTTTTTGGGTGTGAAAACGACAGAATGAACATAACAAATAGAAGTAACCTTTTCTGCAGCGTTTAATTTGCTGGCCTTATTTATCCCTGCACTTTAAAACTATGAAATTGAAAATAACACTATTAAGAAGACGCAATTGCTACTCCTGGCACATAATAATAAAAGTTGAGAAAAACAAAATGTCATTACCAAATCGGTGGCTGCCTGACACGGATCATTTCTCTGGCTCATAAAACAAAATCAATTTAAAACACAACACAAATTCTGGCGCAAACATCCGTGACTAATCATGAGGCAAAACAACTGTTCCTCTCATCCTCCTGGAGACTTTGAATCATTTTCAAACTTTAAGGACACGCTTTTCTTCCTAATCCACGAAAGGGAATTGAAAAGTGTCACACAGGCTAATTGAATTACTGCCAGGCTTAGCTTAAAGTATTTTTTCCTACGTAACTGGTTGTACAGTTTGAGTCACTTTATATTGAGAAAACGTTGCCCCTCACTCTGTAACTGGGGTCAGGCTCTTCACTTTGGTCTTAAAATATTTATATTTAGCAGTTCTACATGATCTTGGTGTTTTGTTTTTTTTTTGCTATTTTGTCCATTAACAAATTCCTAATATGGAACTTGGCTCCAAATTTGCCCCATAACAGCAAATATGGAAGATAATTTGTTCATTAATTTTTGTTTATTAATTTTAAATACTGCTGAATTTCTAACTTAGAATTTTTTAAACCTGAAAACATTGGAAAAAAAAAATATATATATTATGAATTTTAGTGTACTTTTTCAATATGTTTCAAATTAAAAATTAAAATGTCACAGTTTAAATATTCAGTGAATATTTCCAAGCCCTTAAATTCAACAGTTAAAATTCAGAGTGTTAAATTCACAAACGCTACTAAATTAGATCGGATCACTTTGGATCGATTGCTTCAGCCTTGGCATCTTGGATCATTCCTGTGAATTTTTCTACTGCAAATTGAATGTGTGAATTTTGACTGTTGAATTTGAGGGCTTGAATATATTTGTGCTGAAGGTGAATTTTTTTATGTGAATTTGAAACACTTGAAAATGTGCACTTAAAATTTCAGCAACTAAAATTCAGAATAAAAATAATTCAAACATGTTTTTTCAGAGTTACATTCAAAGTGAGAAATTCAATGGTAATTAAAATTCAAAATCTGATTAAACAAATTAACTTCCATACGCAAGCCTCACTCAGCTTCATTTGACTGGAGCTGAAGAGGTGGTGTCACACTCCCTTAGTCCACTTTAATACACAATCTCCGTGGTTAGTTTCTATGGGAATTCTCCTGTCACTATACCTGGCGGTGTGGGGTTTTGAGGTGCATGCTGGGATTCCATGACGACAACTGCAGGACTTCTATAGCACACAAAGCGAGTTTCTTGCAAACTCTTTTTGATTTTTTTGCAACCCACGAGGAGCTAATTCTGCTTTCTGACTGTATGAAGCAGCATGAAGGAGCTGTATGTGATTTTGAACCATGAGTGAATAACCTTGCTCCTTCTTTCACACTCATGTTGAACCATGATAAAGAATCAACAATGTCTCTGATGGATTAAACATACACAGCAACCAAAATGTGAAGTGAACTACAAGGAATTAGAAAGATAGAGTCAGATACCTGTTTTTTTAAGAAACAAAAGACAAAATTAAACACAAACATCATCAGTTGGACATGCGGATAAAAACAGATATAGTTTTAAAAAAATCCTGTATTTCTCTTACTTGTAAAGCCCCCCTAGGTTACTGCTTTATGTATTATTTATAACAACATAGACCATACATCTGAAAACTCCCCCCTGCACCACTCAAGGGAAAACATCATATAAAAAGTTGTTTGACAGTAGTTCTATCTACTTCTAATAGATTAATAGAACAATAGACTATGCTTTTGCTATAGCTTGGGGATATGGGAAAGGGCCCTATTTTTTTTTCTATGTTATAATGTTGTTTCCTCATCACAAACATACCTGGAGTTGTGGTTTTTTTCGTTCACACATGTTCAACACACAAACCCTGCAGGCTAAGTTCTCGTCTCAAACAGAAAACACTCTCTTCCACCTTGAGATGCCACGTGGTTCAGCCCTTTAATTTACAATCTCTACTAAGCAAAAGGAAAAGGGTAGCTGTTAGCTTTGGAGGTGACAGACTAATAACAAATCATTACTAAAACATGTGTGAAGGAAATAAAACACAACTCTGAGTATGTTTTTTGACGAGGGAACAGCATTATCACACGGCTAAAAGCTCAGAGAGACAATTTTGTGTAATATAGGACCCTTAAGAGCCTCAGAAGTGTTTGTGTTTCTTGCAAATATCTTGAAAGATGCACCTATGCAGAGAAAATGTGTGGTTGCAATTTAGCTTGAACCAAAAAACTCCAAAATAAGACAAATGTGAGACAAACAGAAGCCTGTAAATTGCCCTGAGGATTAACAATGCAAACTTATTCTTCACTCCACTTTTGCTTGACTTTTCAGTAAAATGCAGCTCCCCTTTTCCTCCACTTTTCTAGTGGAGGATCCATCACTTGTTTGTCTGCATGGAGATCTCATTGCTCTACCTGGAATGTTCCTCAGTATGACATTAAATAGCTCTACCTTACATTTATTGCATTGCAGGTGGCACTATAGCTCAGAAACACCTAGAAAAACAGGCATTCTGACTGTGAGCGGGGCTGCCTCTCCGTAGATGTGACCTATAACTTGGTCTCCCTTAGCAAAAAGTAGCATGCTTAAATTTCATTTTATTAAATATGCTTCAGTATAAGTACAACAAGTACACTACAGACCATGTACTTTTAGTGTACTAGAAAGTATACTAATTTAATACTTTTTCAGGCTAAATTGAAACATTTAAGTTTATAAATGCATATTTAAAGTTAATTTTAAGTTTGCAAAAGAACACTTTAACGTATACAACAAATACACTCATCTATATACTATCAATGTACTTGGTATATCCCTCTTGTATACTAAAGAATACTACAAGTACACTTATCTATATACTGTCATGTAAATGGTCACATTTTCATATAAAGCTCTTTACAACAAGGAACCATTCAGCCTTTGACACATCATTGTACACAGAAACTCAGTGTTTTGCCCAAGACAAAATGTTGTTAATAATTATGTTGAGAGCAAGATTTGAACCTCCAACCTTTAGATCAGTGGAGAAACTCTCTACCAACTGAGCTACTGCCAAACTAAGATATATACCGAGCGAGTCCCCATGTGCATATTACTTGTCATTTACTATTTATGCGCTATTTATAGATATATTAAGTTTACTAATGTATAAGTTGTAGTATTAAAGTATACGTGCAAGTCTTAATATTATGTACTCAGTCTTAGATGTTTGTTTATACTTTTCAGTATAAGCCAAGTATACTTCACTATTCTTAAGTACATAAATAAAATAGTTTACTTTAAGTCAACTTCAAGTATACTTCCTCAGTTGTAGTATACTCATAGTACACTTGAATAATCTTGTTTTTGCTAAGTGCTGGTTTGGTCTCCATGAAGACAGAAAGTTTGGATATGCCACAGTGTGAAGCATTCCAGACAAAGCAATACCAAGCATGGAGAGAAGCATTTGATGGACGCCAGACAAGTTACATAATGCACCTTTTAACATTATAACAGAAGCCAGGGACCTCTCGTTAAACAGGAGATGAGCTCAAGCACATTTCCACTGAACATTCTCATGATTGCATTTAGGTCATGTGATCAAATTAGCACTCACATTACAGGAGATGATCAGACATCTCCAGCTGCTAAAGAGCGTCTGGATCTGCTTCAATGACACACAAACATCTCCGCTGCATCCTCTATAATTTGTGGCACTTTCTGTCACCTCTCATACTGTGTACAATATATGGTTTTATTCCAGCTTTTTACATCTAGAGAAATGACAGTAGAAGCTAAAGCCCTTCACGCACTACAGGATTTTTCAGTCTTAAAGGTCCTATATTAAACCAAATGGACTCTTATGAGCTTTAAGACATGTTACAATGCTGTTACCTCCTTAAAACATACCTGGAGATGTGTCTGTCATTGGAATAATCCTGCATTATTACTCTTTCTACATCTCCAAGCTCAACTCTGTTCCACCTTGTGACGTTAGTTTTCTGTCTAGAGTATAACGAATGACTGTGAGACTCTTTTGAGACGCTGCACCTCTAGTTTAGATACAAGTTAAAACTGTTATGAATATTTGTGAAAACTGGTGCAGATAAATGCTTTACAAAAGTAGAGTAATAAAGTTGCCTAATTATTTTTGCTATTTCCTGAGTTTGTATCTTGCGCCTCTGTCTGTCACTTCCTCTGTTGCTGCTGCTCTGTTTTATTTCCTGTTGCTGTGGTGATGTTTTGTGGTTAAGGTGCGATTTCCAAAAAAAATAAATATATTTAAAAAAAATTCCAATATACATTCCAATATGTATAAACACTGAACACTCAGATCAGTTACACAGCAAATAAATACTCCTCTTGGACCTGATTTAAAGATGGCTGATACGCAAAAGTACTGCATGTCTACAGCCAGTGGCAACTCCGAGAACGCCCTGACCCAGGTTTGACAAATGATTTTTGTAAAACTACTTGTACAAACACTTTTTTCTAGATATTTTACATTGTTTTACAACTTAAATAATCAGCAATCAAGCAAATGTATGGGCAAAACATGTGCATTTGGGTTGCAAATGTGCCTCAGCTGCTTATTCAGTGGAGTTAGTGGTCATTCAAAACTAAATGAGGATGGATGCTTGAGGAAATTATGTTTCTGAATCACTCATAAATTTTAAATCATGCTAGTTCAAAGTTTTATGTTTATGTGAATACATAAAGGGCTGTGCCAAAATATCAATTTTCAAGGTAGATTCGTTCTGCTTCTCCAAACAGTGAGGATATTGAATCAGATTTATTTTACCAGTCGAAGCTTCACAGAAAATGTTGATTTAACTTATACACATTCAACTGCACTTTACAGTTGGGTCCATCTGCTTCTAAATATGCATTAACCAAACTAAAGCCCATTCAGATTCAGATTCAGAAAACGCCTGCTGTGTCAGTGATGAGCAGATGTGATCTCGACTGTGGGACTGACCATACTGTCAATCACTGATTTTGATTTGAGTTACAGGTAAATGACTTGGCAACAAAGTACAACTTGCCCATTGACTTCTCTGACTGTCAGGAGCATGGCCCTGTCTGCAATCAGATCTACTCCATCACAATAAAAGTGGGAACTCTCTCGGCTATGGGCCAGGCTTACTCCATGAAACAGGCCAGAGCCAGTGCAGCGGCCAACGTCCTAGAACCTCTCAAGGAAATGTGCCGTAAAAAGGACCTCAAACCCAACGGGCACCTGTTTGAAGCGGCACAGGCGAATGGGTGGGGGTTTCCAGAGTACGTGCTGTTGGACTCCAGGCTTCTCCCCTGGGGCTGGCTCTTCACTGTGGGGGTGTCAGTGCAGGGGGTGGAGGCGGTCGGGACAGGCCCCACCATGAAAGCCGCAAAACAAAACGCAGCAGCCGAAATGTTGGAGGTCCTGGGATTTGACTGCCCCAAGTACCACCCCCTGATTGATAAAAAGGTCAATGTCTCAACAACTTCACAGGTAAATAGACAAAGGTGAACTTTTTATGACATAAACATTATATCTGTAAAGCTTAAATATCTATAAATAAGAACAATAGTTCTTGTTAAATGTGTTGAAAATACAAACTTTTGCTCCAAACATTTGGTTGCAGTTTGTTTCTAAATGTGTTATTTGTTTCTAGAGCTTACCCCACATTGAATGCCATAATTAAAATATTAATTTCACTTATATTTCAGGTGAACCAGGTTTATAAGAAGGAGGTGGAGGAAAAGGACCTGATGAAGGACAAGACCTTCTTAAATTCTGAAATGTGTTTGGATCAGGATCGTCACGATATGAGCAGATCTCCCGATGTGGTTATAGAGGAGACTGTAGAATACCTGGATGAGACTTCTGCTCCGTGTGAGACAGATCCTGTTCTGGACACTATCAGTCTTTGTGAGATCCTCCTTGAGATCCAGACTGGATCTGAGGAGCAGGGTCTGAGTGAGACTCTAGACAAAGAAACTGATCCAGAGACTGAGACGAATCAAACACCTGAGATTGTTGGACCTGAGATGTTCAGGTAAAATGTCTTTCAAATATTAACTAAAACTTTTGCTCCTATAGAAACGCTGCTATCTAAACGGGTCTTGGTTTATACTTACTGTTACTTTTAGAATAGAACTTAATCATGATTCTCTTACAGTGAACCAGAGGGTGAAATGGAAGAGGTTTTTGGAGAAGCCTTTCCTGAGGCAGGTCCTGTCTCAAACTCTGGTGGCCCTTTGGAATAAATCAAAATCTTTGGGTTTTACCAGCTTCAAGTTCTGCTAGTCTGCTCTTCATTTACAAAATAATGTGTATATTTGTTTATCTCAACATTAAAGGTAACTTTTTTTCTGATGGAGTGTAGAGTAAAAGAGAGTAAGTACTTCAGCCTATTTTAGTATTAATGCAGACTATTTGGTTTGTGAAAAACCTACAGAAGATAAGTGCTTTGTGTGTTTGAGGACAGGGAAGCCTGTACTTTCCTTTCAACTTGAAAGTTGGATTTTCAGATTCTTTAGTCAGATTCAAACAGTTGTCATGATGGTCTGGTCTGTTTCAGTGAGAGCTGTCCCAGAGTGATGATGTGTAGAACTCAATTCAGAGTGACACAAATATTAATCTGGCATGTCTATAAAAGAAAAACAAAACAGAACAAGTTCATTTGAAACAGTTTGCAGTGGTCCCACACTGGTGGTCCATCACAGGTCCTCAGAGAGACTGAGGTCTTTATTGACTTTAAGGACGTGACTTCAGGATCACACTCCTGAGTTTTCATAGATTATTGTAGAGGAATTTCACCCTCATATAATAATACTGATTGAGCCATTGAAGACTGTAGTAGACTGGAAAGCTCAACCCAGTGTGAAGCAGATTCTGTCCTGAGCTCCAGGAATCTGCCTGAGATCCTTGCCAAGATCCATACAGAGGTTATTTCTGAAGACAGTCCTGTTGAGGCCAGTGATGGTCCGCCTGAAGACCATCAGGATGGACTGAATATTAGTAATATCTGAATGAAGACATAGCAGCCCCAGGATGTGACCGAAATCATACCTCTGAACAGGACCAGGACCATCTCCACGTAAAAATACCCCAAACAAACAAACAAAAAACAATCTTCATTCTGATTTGAATGTGACTTTAATCACCAGTGCTATTTGAATGTAAATGGCATTGCATTATTAATAAAAAACACATTTTTACCTTTTTTAATCAAAAAAAGCACACTAATCCTCCTCAGATTCTGGACGGACCTCCTGTGGCTTGCTTCATCATCAGAGCCTTGGTCTGAAAACTGATTCAAAAGTCCATCTACAAACCAGAAGACCAAGCATAAGTGGTCAGGCTGCTGTTGGAGAAGACCAAAGACCACATTCTCAATCAGGACATTGTTTTCTTTTCTTTTACGTGAACTAACTAATCTCATAATAATCTTAATCTCCTGCCTGTTTTTGATGAGAGAATGGTAGGACATGGTAGAAAAATAACTAAAATAAATTCATAATACCCCTCTTAAAAAAAATAAATAAATAAAAATAAAAGTAGAAAGTAGAAAATAGTGTAAATGCAGTTTTGTTTTGTAGGTCAGAGAAACATTCTTGTCATACTTAAGCCATCATCAAAGTGACACCGTCTTTTCAAACTCATCCATTTTTCACCAGGTCCCTTTTTATCTCTGCAGATGAGACGATGTCCTGCCACCCACCGCTTGGCACAGTGGACGGGGGAGGCCACCCATGGGTGCCGGAGCCGTCAGAGCAGATTTACAGCGGGCTAAAATAAAGCGCGCTGCCGTTAAGTGTAGCGCGCCCCGGTTTGCCCTTCAGCTTTTATCTGTGCGTCCCCTGATACTGGAGCTTCATTAGGCATTCTGATCAGGCCTCTTGCACCACGCTTCGTATGTCAACACAGGACACAAACAAGTTCATTCTGACGTGCGGTTAAAGCCGTTGAAGGTTTTATTATACTTAAATTTACTCAAGTGCGTCCGATTGACATTATTGCAATACGAGTCGTCCAAATTCCCGTGATTGTCTTGACCGTGCCCTTCAAATCACAAAATGTTTCGGTTACTCTACTCTTCCTTTACAAAATGATGGGTTTGTGTGCGTTAAAGGCAACTTTTTCTGGCGGATTGTCCTTCTTTTTTTAAATTGAGGAGTAGCGTAAAAGAGAATAAGCGCTTCAGCCTATTTTCGCATCAATACAGACTATTTTGTTTGTGGAAAAACCGACAGAAGATAAGTGCTTTGTGTATTTGCGGACAGGGAAGATGTCTGTACTTTTCTCTCAGCTGGAAGTAACTGAAGTTGGATTTTCAGATTCTTCAGTCAGATTCAAACAGTTGTCGTTTTCGAGAGTCGTCACAGATTGATTGTGTAGAACTCAATTCAGAGTGACATAAATATTAATCATGTCCAAAGTTATTTCTCACTTATGCATTCTGAGCATCTTAATTATTCACCTCGATTTGTTTTACAAGCTTCACGACTTTCAGAGACGAGAGAGGAGTTTGACCATGATGGTAAAGCTAAAAACAACTGCTCGAGAGCTTCTATAAAATATATCTGTACTGCGATAAGACATGTTTTGCAGAAATACAAGCGAGTACATTGCCTTTAACCTCTTTTTCCATGACATAACTGTAGAACTCATAGTATTTGTCGAGTATGTTCACATTAGAATAACCATTACAGTCTATTACGCTTCACATAAGGCCTTAAACAACTCTCAACCTGGTACTTGAACACAACTGACCTACTGCTGCAGTGAAAAGTGTCTTTCTTTGTAGAATAAATCTGAGGGTCCGTACTGTAGTTAGTCCATTACACAAGAAAATTAAAGTCAATGTAAAAAATGTAAAAAAAAATATTATAGCAAAGGTTATTTTTGTGGATTTCTTAATTAGCAGTTGTCTATATAAATAATAAATATTGTTTGTATATTGCATTGAGGCAAATCCTGCATGTCTGAATACATTTACATAAAAGATGATCTGTTTTTGTGCGTATGTGTGGGAAAAATGTGGAGCAGTTACTTGTAAATAGTAATGTGCTGTTGTATTTTAAATGGCTCTTTTTGTAGACTGCTTAAACTTCACATTTACAGGTACAGAGTAGACGTGCAAAACCAAAAAATGTGCAGATTTTATCAGCAACATGCCGTGGAACATTTAAAGAATAAGCTTTAAGATCTCTACGGAAACAAGTAAATTCACCCTCACGAGAAAAGTTACTTAGCGCACTTTCATAGACAACTAATAGACTTCAGTCAAATGAAGCTCATCGAGGCTAGCGGTAATAGGGGTAAATTTGGAACTCCTTTTGGAATTCTGATTGAGGAAATCATAGCACGAGCCAATTTGAAGCAACACAGTCCAAGTGAAGGATTTCAAGTATCTCAGGGTCTTCTACATGAGGACCATTGCAGCGATGAGCCGATGAGGTTGTTGTATCGTTGACCGTTGTGGTGAAGAAGGAGCAGAGTCAAAAGGCAAAGCTCTCGATTTACCCGTCAATCTATGTTCTTACCCTAACCTACGGTCATGAACTTTGTAGTAACGACCGAAAGGACAAGATTACAGATACAAGCCGTCGAAAAGAGTTTCCTCCGAAGGGTGGCTGGAGCTGGGTCACACGGGAGGAACTTGGAGTAGAGCTGCTACTACGCCACATCGACAGTGCATCTCCCGCAGGAGGTGTTCCGGGCATGTCCCACTGGGAGGAGGCCCTGGGGAAAACCAGACCAGACAATTTGGAGAGACTAGAGAAGAGCTGGAAGCAATGGGAGACGTTCACAACCCGATCAATAAAGAAACTGAAATAAAAACAGCAGAGTCATGCAGAGTGGGTTAAAAGCAAAATGACGACCCTCACAGCAACTTTTTTTTTAGTAAGATTGGAGTGAAGTTAATTGGTTGTTGATGGAGTCGAAAGTGTGCCCATGCTCACTTCCTGTTGGCTAGTGTGTTATCTATCTCATTTTTTTATACTTTCTATGTGCGCCTTAAAACATTCAGCAAATAAAATGCGTCTGACACTTTTGAGTTGGTTAAAAAGTGTAATTTTTTAGGCTATGCATAATACTGAACATGGATTTCTAAGTAGCTCATATTACCCAACTTCCTCCTGTCTGTTTGCCCTTTCTCTTTGACTCCCATCCAATTGAAACACCCATTTGCACCCATTAATCTTATTTGAGGAGCTGTTCTTTGAGTAAGGTGACAAAGATATTACTAACTCAAATGTGAAATTGAATGCTACATCTTTAAAGCGGAATTACAGTTCAAAGGGCTTAGGGACAATTTGGCGCGATTTGGAGATTTGTTGCTCATCGAAACATGTTAGAAGAAAGTGCGCTTTAATCCTAGACTTAGCGCAGATAGAAGCGAGGAGTACTAAACCACCCGCTACTGCAGAACGGTCCCAAATGACTTTTCCACTGGCGATGTGAGCCCAGCGCTTAGCAACCTCTCATGTGAGCGGATCGTCATACCAACAGGTCAGCATCCCATTGGAGCGAGGAAAACGCCTCGGCTCTGAAGCGCTGCCAAAGATCAGCCTGCAGAGTTCAAAACACAAGCGCAAGATACAAGAGGGTCAGATCTGCACATCAGGGCCAGAAAATATCAGAGCTGCCGTTTTATAACCCGAGGACTTTTTCTGAGTACAGTGTGCACTCAAAGAAAGAAAGAAAAAAGAAATGATGTCACCTTAACCACAAAAGCAAGCAAATAATTGGGTTTCAAGACGATCTATTTTAATGGGCCCATATTACTTTTATTTTCTTTTGCATGGTTCGAAAAGGGGATGAATGAAGAACAACACTTCAACTATTCAATAAACTAGTTCGTTATACCAGACAGACTAGACAAACGTTCACACACTCATCTAGACAACAACACTGGCCCTACACTTGCAGACCCTCGATCTGACCTCACGCTTTGTCTCTCATCTAGGTGTTTTTTTTAATTGTTTTCTTTTAAACAGCTTCGGAAAAACCTACACACTAATCCGTTCCACAGATTAACTCCAGGTACTGAGACGCACATTGACTTTAAAGTAGTTCTAAGTTTCGATATTGCCTCTGGTTTGTAGTTATGATGAGTATCTCCGTCTTGAAATAAATCATTTAAATTAGCTGGAAGAAAGTTCATAGTTAATAACATAACTTGAGCAGTTGAGCACTTGAGAAGTTCATCAGATCATGAAGTTTTAAGTTTGATGATTTTAAAAACAGTGGGTTTGTTAGATGCATTTATGTTATTAAAACATACCTGGAGTTGCGTTTTGTTTCATTTGTTTAACACACAAATCCTGCATATTTAGGATGGAAATGGAAAATACTCTGTTCCACCTCGTGATGTCATTTGGTAATCCAGGAAGTGCTTCACTGTGTTTTTAAACTCCATACACCTTCACTAGAATCAATTTCTACTTAACTAAAAGTAAAACGTCGCTCTTAACTTGAAAAGTACCACTACATGACATTACAAATTGGAACAGAGCATTTGGAGATGTAGACAGACTAATAATAAAAGGTTACTCAAACATGTGTGAATGAAACAGAAATACAACTCCAGGTATGTTTTCTGTAATACACGACCTCAAAAGGAACTATATATATATATATGATTTTTATTTAAAATTTCATATATGTGACTTGAATGCATCATATGGACACGACTCTGTTTATTTCACATTATTTCTATTACTATAAAATAATAATTTATGCACCTAAAATTAAACATATTATAGTACAAATGCAAAGGAGTCCAAATATTTCCGTTAGTTTACATGAGTTTGTTTATACAGTTCTACCAAGCATAAAATTGATTCATATGAAGATGTTACAATGGGTGAGGTTTATTTGTATAGCACAATTCGTACACAACCTAATTCAAAGGGAAATATAACATTTGTTGTATTAACTTTTTGTGGAGGTTTGCCTTTGTGACTCTGTAGAAGTCTGTGGTTAGCTCCCCATGATAGCACTTAGCCCAGACATCGCTATTTTTCTGTCGACTCTTCACTTTATTCTTTATTGGGTAATTTGTTCCTCCCCAGCCACATTTTGTAATGTATATTTCAGTGTATTTTGCAAAAGGTTTGATATGAGGATGGTTAAAATATAGAAAGGTGAAAGCATTTTCTCTAAATTGTAAAAGCCCAAGAGTTGAAGAGAAAAGATGTGATGTTGGAGTTTTAACACAGTGTAGGGAGTATTATACCTCTGATAAACCTGTGGTGGAATGCAACAAAGTAAAAGTAGTAAAGCAGTGTACTTAAGTATAAATGTTAGGTATCTTTACTTGACTTTGATAGATTTTACAGTGAATATTTTTTACTTTTACTTCAATACATTTGAGAGCAGGTGTCTGTCCTTAATACTCCAGTACATTTTTGAACTGAAAACTGAAATGTGCGCATTTTCTTTGCTCCAATATCCAATATAAGTAACAAAACTGAGTACATCTTCCACCACTGCTGATAACAGGCCAAGATAACAAGGCCTGAGCTGGCAGTGTCTGTGAGATTGGATGACATAGTCCTGTATTTGATTTAGTTATTATTATAAACATGACATTCAAAGATAATTCCATCACTGTAAAGCTGTTAAAACTAAGCACGTTCTATAAACGTGATGAAAGATGATCAGTGTAATGTAAAATTGCACTGTGCTTATGTACAAAGTCATCGGCAGCAGCAGAGTCAAGACAACATGAAACTATTTTTGTTTTATTTCAGTTGTCAATATGCATGAATATGTTAAATGACTTGTGCAAGTAGTGGTTGTACCTGCTACATATACACGTGGTGCACATATTTATAGTTTCTCTCATTGCATTTGTTTGTTGGCATGGTTACAGGCATGCATACATTATACAAGTAAGGTCAAATGTTGTGAAGTGAACTCATCGCCTACAACAAAGTACATTTTGCCTAACAGTCCCATGCGCTGACACTGACTCACCTTGCTGCTAGTGCTCGGCGTAAAGTGAATATGCTAAAATAAAGGGGAAGAGGTGAACCGTGGATCATTACTACAATGTCAAGGATCATAAAGTGCAACTCAAGTTTAATGCTCAAACTGCAGTCTTTTACACTGCCCGGACTGCTGTGGTCAAATGTCTGCACAGGGGCTGGTAACACTCTATAACTACAGCTCATTAGCCTTGAAAATGACTAATGAGTAAATACTTAGTTCTGGGTCATTCTGGGAATTTGGTAATAGAGAGTTTCTAAATAAATGAAGGAATGAATAAATAAACACTTGCAATGTTATGAAATGGCAGTTAAGTTCATAGCCTTTTGTTCAAATCCAAATGATTCTTTTTATAGTGAAGAATTACACAGTTTAAAAACAATGACTTCTGTTAGAATCCGACCTATAGTGTAGCCTTGGGTTCAGGAGGAGCAGAGTGGTTTTTGTCCTGGCTGCAGAACACTGGACCAGCTCTACCCTCCCCATAAGGTGCCCAACCCGTCCACGTGTGCTTTGTGGATCTGGAGAGGGCATTTGACCCATTATTAAGTACTGTCCGGTCATACATGGAAGGAGCTGTGTTCACGTAGGCACATATGGACAGAATTTTAGGCACAGTCAAATGGTGGAGGGGGTCTGGTTTGGAGACTGGTTTGCGCTGGAGCAGTTTGCAGCTGAGTCTGAAACAGTGAGTGATTCTTGACTGGAAAAAAGATGGCGCCTTCTTCAGGTGGTGGAAAGTCCCTGCCTCAAGTGGAGGAGTCTAAGTATCTCGGGGTCTTGTTCATGAGCGAAGAAGGATGGAGCCCTCCACACCAGGAGCGGTGGTCGGCTGCTGCTGCTGCAGGGGTCTGTCCCGTGGGCTCCTGGTGGGGGGATGGTGCTTGGGCCTCATCTCTCCCCTGGACCCTGTGGCGGTTCCTGGTGGTGGTGGACGACTCTCTGCTCCTGGTGTGGACGGCTCCTCTGATGGAGCCTTCTCAACTGGTTCACCTGTATCCAGCCTCTCATTTTAGTATGTGTTGTTTTGTGGTGTGTGTGTGTGTGTGTGTGTGTGCGTGTGTGTGTGTGTGAGTGAGTGTGAAATTGTCTGGATGGTTTGGTCATGTGGGGATGGGCAACTGTGGGGATGGGTGAATGGAAATGTGTATTGCTTTTAATCCGCTGTAAAGCATTTTGTGTTACATTTTTGTATGAAAAGTGCTAAATAAAGTTTGATTGATTGATTGATGAGCTTGCATGTCCTACCAGAGGAGACTCCAAGGAAGGACATGCTGAAGGGACTATGGCTGCCCTGGGAATACCTTAGGGTCCCACTGAAGGAGCTGTGAGAAGAAGTGTCTGGGGTGAGTGAAGGCTGGGAGCACCTGCTTAGACTGCTGTCCCTGTGGCCCCAGATAAGTGGAATAAAATGGATGGATGGGATAAATGATCAGCTGATTACATCCTTCACTAGGCCAATATTTTCTGTGCAGCATGTAGGTCTATTTTGCATTATGCAGGGTGTCCCCTTTGCATTATTCACAGGCTGTGTGGATTTCCATTGAGATTGCTGTAATTTGTCACATCCAAACTGTTGTGACCATTTGATATTCAAGCAAAAAATTGTCTCAAATGTGATTTCACCTTTTGGCAACCCACCTAATGTTCTACCAGTCATTTTTATAGCGGCCATTTATGCTCATCGACTTGTGATGTAATCCACTGCACACTTGTCACCCTGGTTTATCTCAATGGACATGCTTCCTTTCTCATTTTTAGACTTTTTATCTTTTACTTTTTGCTTTGGCGCTGTCAGATCGTCCGCCCCCTCTCGTACTTCACAACGCCCACCAGTCGGCCCAGGCCAAACGCTACTGCTGCCACATGGAAACTGGCAGAATCAAAAGACTATCTCTCTCTCTCATTCTCTCATTCTCTCCTTTCTCTTTATCCTTTCTCTCTCTTTCTCCTCTTTTTCTCTCTCTGGTTTCCTCTCCTCTTTCTCTTTTCTCTCTCTCTCCTCCCTGAACATGCAATGCTTCCTCCTTCAGAACATGAGAGAAGAGACACGTGGGACTTATCTGAACTGTCTATTCTGATAAAGGCAAAATGAACACGCCGGGAGACAGATCTACAGTGGGTTATGGAGGAAACGTGAATCATCGTGTGGAACAGGGCTACAGGTTTTACACAAAAGGAAGACATTGATTTTAGGCTTGTGGTCTGATTTTCCAATGTAGTTTTAGTCCGTTTCTGACACTTCATGGCTTTTGCTTGATATTTAGTGATAATCTATGACACAGATTTTCCTCATGCATTTACTTAACTTCTATCCACAATATTGATCTAAAAGACTTAATAATACAAACTGTTCCATTGATTTCATGTAAAAAACCTTGACCCTTTCTCTGCCTGCTGTGTCGCTGTTGTAAAGTGCAGAGCAGTGGGCATGTTTTATAACGAACTGCTGTCATAGCAATTAACAATTTAAAACAATGTGCTATATATTTTGATTGATGAAAAGTCATTAAATATCACATATAACAGGAAGCTGAATAGTCGGTAGGTGAAAACTGAAACCACAAAATCAAGACAATATGCTTTCTCAAATGTGCACAAAGCAGTCCAATTATAACTTAGAATTATACTTTATTTTTTAGGTACAGACCTGTTTATTTTGGCTGTACTTTGCTGCCCTCCTCAGAAGTATCATGTGATGTTGCAGTGACTTGTCTGCTCATCTGATTCAAACAGATTTTGACACTGTCTTCCTACTTAGAGGACTTCTTCAGAACTGTATCCCAAGCGTGAGAAAGTAGGTATGCCCCCTCATTCTGATTTACAGTCTAAAATCTGTCTAAATCAGCTGAGCAGACATGTCACAGCATCATCATGTTACACTTCTGAGGAAGGCAGCAGAGTGCAGCCCAAACAAATGAAACTTATAGAGGTCTGAATGTAAGAATAAACATATAATCAATACAGAAGACCTAAGTAAACAAATTCTTCTAACTTACAATCAACTAAAAACTAAAACAAAGTTCTTACAAGTCGATTTTGCACGTCTCCAGCATTTTCTGCATTCATGAGATGGTACATATACCTGTGAGATTAGCTTGTGCATTTCCACACCCCTTTGT
This sequence comes from Scartelaos histophorus, assembly GCA_000787155.1. Classification (NCBI taxonomy): domain Eukaryota; kingdom Metazoa; phylum Chordata; class Actinopteri; order Gobiiformes; family Gobiidae; genus Scartelaos; species Scartelaos histophorus. Next base: position 8,979 of record JACN01140294.1, on the reverse strand, counting down.
GACCCCTGTGCCTTGGTACCTTTGATATAACAACATATCATCATGATACACACACTAGCTCTGTTTCCAGCATAAATAATTAGTGAGCACAGTATATACAGATGCTCTGAGCTCCCTGCTCTTCAAATAGTCATGCATTATGGTTAGCACCTCTCTCCTGAATTGTGCAGTTTTCATCTTCCATATGGCCCACTTGTAAAACTTTTTAAAATCCAGATCACTTTTTAAACCCACAGGGATTCAACACTTTTGTGATAAATGAACGGACTCACTCATTAAAATATTGATGAGTTTTGCCATTATTATATTGTAGGTCATCGAAAAAAAAAGAAAAAAAAGAAAAAAAAAGAAAAAGAATTTAATCTAACACTCAGCTAATTGAATCCTTAAAGATCTTATGCAAAATTGACTCCTGTGAGCTTTTAGCCACGTGAGAAGGTTCTTAACACCTCAAAAACATATAAAGCTGTTATGTTTCATTCACATATTCAAGTAATTCAGGTTTATTAGTCTTTCTAATAAAAAAATCCAAAGTTTAAAATTCTCTGTTCCACCTTGTGATGTTATGTAGTGGTAGTTTTCCAATTAACTTACTGTTCTAGTAGAGATGAACAATTCCATGGTCCTTTAGGTCATTTAAGACTAAAATAACTCTGAAGTTCGACCACAGAAGAAGCTTATTCCCCATCAGCACGGGCCCCAAGACACTGTAATATTATCTATTCCAATCTAGTCCAGTCCAGTCTGGTCTATGCTTTCGTTGTAGGGAGTATTATACCTCTGCTGATGTAGGCGACATACAGTTTCTTTATCAATACCATAAATCTGTAGTTTGGGAACTAATGGTAGCTCTCCACCCCCTTCCAAGTAGTTTGCCAAGGGATTTCTGAGTTATGTGTATAGTGCTGAATAAGTAAAGTTTGAATAAATGAATACCTATTACCACCGTACACTAATAAATGGATAATGGCTTATGTTTTATAGGTATCTAATGAATAAGGCTTATGTATACAGTGGTCCCTTGTTTATCGTTATGTTCCAAAAATAACCCATGATAAGTGAAATCCGTGAAGTAGTCAGCTTTATTTTTACATTAAAAGCTCTCGTCACACACTTCTCAGACAGGAATTAGCATTTTCTCACATTTCTCTCTTGTTTTAACACTCTAAATTTCAAACCTCACCGGGCCAAGTTGTGCCTGCTTGCAAACAGCTCTAGCAATGTAAATTTGACAAACTGAACGCATTCTGTACTGTACTAGGAAACCCGGTAAGGAGGAGATTGATTGACAGTGGTCTACAGTGCCTTAGCCAATCAGGACGCAGAATACAATGCGCAGGTTCTCCGTTAGCCAATCAGGACGCAGAACACAATGCGCAGGTTCTCCATTAGCCAATCAGGATGGAGAACACAATGCACGCTGTAAAAAAAAAAAACACAAACAAACAAACAAACAAAAAAACTCTGATTGGTTATGTAAATGTAGCTAAACAGAGGAAAAAGGTTGGAGACCCGTGCCATTGGCTGTATATAAAATGGAGATAATAATGCACTAGCCACTGCGTATCAAATAGGAAGTGAGCATGAGCGGATTTATAGCTCCATCACCTTACTCTGAAAAATTGTCTGAAACTGCTGCAGTGAGGCTCGTCATTTCGGTTTTAAAAAATGTGCGTTCATCTTCTCTACATGATTCTAGTGTTTTAATTTTGCTATTTTATCCTTAAATCAAGAAATGAACATGAAAAACAGAGAAATCAGGCTGTGTTGATAGGGCCCGCTCCCTTCCAAACCAGCGGTGTGAGCAGGAAGGGGCGTTTCATTCAAATAACTCGCCCTGGATTGGCTCTTTGGTTGCTATGACGCTTGTGGTCAGAAATCCAAATTTGGAACTCTGCTCTGAATCCGAGAATTCATTAATTTGCCTGGAGCTGAATGCTATGTTTGACGTCACACTTACCTAGTCCATTTCTTAATACCGTCTGTGATCCAGTCTGATATGCTTCTGTTGTAGGGAGTATTATCTATCTATCTATACGAGACCAAATCAGATCATTCCACTGCTCATAAAGGCAGCGATGTGTTTGAACGTTGACTACAAACTCTATCCCTGCGGAGTCCTGTAGTCCTGTTCTTTTCCTGCTCGCCGTTGCTTCTGTGCTGCCAACCCCCCGAACGCTCGGTCCTCTCTGCGTTAAAAAGCCCATCCCCGTACAGAGCTCCACTATTGGCCACGAGGAGCGATGCGATTGGTGGCCGCCCTTCACTGTAACTCCGCGCACAGAAAAGCACATTTCGGAGATGCTGAAATAGGCAAGAATCATAATACAGTAATTTAGGTTCCCAGGCAAAACATATTCCCGTGTGCGCCGGCCGGAGAGTGAAAATCTGATTGTGGAGGTACTCGTATATTGGTACTGCAAGGACTTTCATAGCCATATACCGCATATGATTTAGGATATTATTTTTTAATGCAAATACACCATAGGGTAATGTGACACTATATCTAGTGTATGGTTTCAAACAGGTCCATTTTCAGCTCTTCTGTGTAACCCGAACCTTTTTGATCCATTCACTTCAAAGGGCTCTTTTTATATTCATTTCTATGACTGTAGTCAACCTGAGAACTCATTGTGAAAACTAACTAATCACAGAGAGAAATGGCCAAGGCTCAGATTAGTTTAAAATGGTTAAAAGAGACAAAGGGAGTGCTTTTACCCTTTAAATGATGCATAATCGAAATACATCTTTGCACTATAATAATACTAATCATTTAAAAAAAACTGTTATTACAATATCAGATATGTCTTTTGTCTGCTGCATAAAGCTCTCACTTTTGTTGCTTCCTTGTACTTTATTTCTCAAGGAATGTGTGACTAGTCTGAACCACATTTTTGAGGTTTTCAAAATGAAGTAAAGTTGTAAAACAGGTTTGTCTTATTTTTTATTTTTTTAAAGACTCCTGCATTGTGGTAAGGCGAGTTTGGAGAAGCTGAATGTCTAATGCAGTATTTTTCAAATTGTGATACACGCAGGCCTGTCAACAGAAATTTAAGGGCCAGGAGCAAGTAGCCTCACATGGGCCCCCCTCTAATATAAATTCATAGGAAAATGGTCCAAATCTAGGCCCCTAAATCTCTATAACAGACCCCTTTTCGGGTTAATTGCTATTTATTAACATAGTTTAGACTGGGTTTAGGTGTACTGTCTGACAAATTTGGCCCAAAAAATATCGATATTTAGCTCACAATTGACATTTGACCCTTATTTGGCAGTTACTGTACTTTGCCATTGTATCATGTGCTAAAAACTATGCAAACTCAAAAGGCAAATATTGTTACTGCCTTTTGCCTTTGCACGACTCCTTATTTCAGGCGGTCAAACATAATTTTTGAGCTCAATATTTTTTGCATACAAATATTTATTTATTATAGTTTTGGGAGTCCTACCTATTATACTTTTGTCTGGACAAAACAGAAACTTGGAAGTCATTTTTCTCAGTTTCCCACTATGGCGAGTTAAGGTTTTTTGCCTTTGTAGGGCAGAATAGTACAATTCAGAAAGCCAAATACTTACTCAAGATGGAAGTGAAGTGTTTTGCCAAAGGACATGTAGCTAGAGCTGGGATCAAACTGCCAACCTTCTGTCATGAGAGTCGCTCTGTAGCCTCGATCACCTGTCATCGCTACTGACAACTAAGCCACATTACCGTATAAATTTAACTAAGTAATAAAAAACTAGGAAAGTGCACAAATCAGCCAAAACGAGGATCCAATTAAGTTAGCACGTTAGCAACATTAGCATAACAGAGCATAAAATTGCATTGGCCGTGCAGGAGCCGGTTCACTGACAGCGGGTGGTCAGCATAAAGCACCTAAGGGAGCAGAACATAAGTGCTATCAATATTTTAAGTGATTTTAATTTCCCCAAACACAGGTCGCAGTCATGCCGGATTTCCTAACTGAAGCTCTGAAATGTTCGAGTAGACATTTCGAGATTGCGGGGAGTTTCAGTTGTCAAGTCGGATCTCTGAGGAAGACGTTTAACATGCAACACATTCTTTTCTCAAACTGAAAACACTGTTCCAGCTTGTGATGTCACGTGGTAATACAGGAAGTGCTCCACTGAATACCCTAACCCTAGCATCATTTTAAATCATTTCAGCCCTGGAATCGCCTAGAATTAACTACAACTACATGACATCACAAGGTATAACACATCATTTTTTACTCAAACATGTGTGAATGAAAAAAAAAGTTATTCCAGGTATGGTTTTGAGGAGGTAACACCATTATAATATAACTTAAAGCTCACAATAATCCATTTTGTGTATAGGACCATTAAACTTGCAGAGAAACTCCTAATGGGAATAAACTCGCTTATTTTTTCTAACTCAGCAACTTGAACTCCAAAAGCTGCAGAGGTTGTAGTATGGGTGGTTTCATGTATAATGTAAGGGGTGAGTTTACTATACGGTACTGCTTTTAAAGTCTCAATCGCTGCCGTCGTCAACCAAAATATCTTGTTTTTGATACTAAATCTGGAGCACGGGGACTGCATTCCCACAAGGGCGTCACAGAGTTTATTTTTGAAGATCAATATGAGGCAGACGACATGCTGTTAATGACTGGAGTCCATCACACGCCGCTATATTGGGATAAATGCCTCTTTGGGACGACTTTGAAGACAGAGTTTATTAGCAGCCTGAAGCTATGGGAACTGTGATTTCAGCCCCGACCTGCTGAGAACCGTGATGGACAATACAGCTCTGTCTACAGAAGCTCCAGCAAGGGCAGCCAAGGTTGGATCTTAGTTTATGGGGTCCCCTTTGCTTAAAAATTTAAAAATCATTTATCCAGCGTAGGATTATAGCTCCATCGACTCCACCTCCAGTTGAATTTGTCTTGAAACGACGTCACCGTAATTGCTGCTGTCAGTCTCCTCATATTGGTTTTTAAATGTTCGTATTAACCTGCTCGCTGTTTATCATTGTCAGAGTTTATTCCAAATGTGGAATTCAGCTCCCAGTTCACTCCCCTACCTGCTGGCTTAGATGAGGTTCATTTGACTGAATCCGAGCGCAATGGCCGACTTAACACCCCCTCAATCCACTTCTTTAGTCCGTCTTTATTATCCACAGATGACGCGACAATATATTTCATAAACAGCTACAAGACCCGAGCGGTTTCAGTAATTAAAGCTGGACTATGTAGCTTTTTTTTGCTTGTCTTTGCCTGAAATGTTGTACAGTAAAGCTTTTAATGTATCTGTCTCCATGGAAACACAACCAGGCAAAGTTACAAGTCAGATCTGCGACAGGTTAAGCACAGATCGCTGCAAGAATCAAAGTTTTTCAAGCCACTATAGTTAGATATGTTCACTGACATTGCGGAAGTTTGTAATTGTTTTCAAATGTCCAGTTGGTTAAAAAGTAGCGCACGCCAAATTTCCCACAATGCACTTCAAGGATCGGTGGTCGCTACAAACCACAATGCATTGCGGGTCAGAAAACACCAGTGGACAGTGATAGTTCTGTAATTGGACACAAAAAGACAGAATGAAGCAAATAAAAGCACCAGTTTAAGAGTTTGTCGTATAAAGCTGCAAGTATTAGCCACTTAACTCACCTCAAGATGTTAAAAGATCGATCATTTCCACATCTCAGACAAAAATCGAATACTCCAGTTCCATTCTGACAAAGCGTATATAATTATTATTATCACTAGTATTATTATTAGTCCTTAAATAAGTCCATAAAAGTTTAGTGCCTGAATCTCTCCGTGAATATGTGCACTTTATATTCCAAGGTGGACTAACTGGAGTTATTTCGACAACATGTTTTCAGTTCATTTTTCCTCTTTTTTCTCAGTAAAAATAAAAAAAATAATCATTAAGGAAGACATTAAGGAAGTCAAAGGACAATAGACATGACTCAAACATTCACACCCGACTTAAAACTATTAAAATCTCTATGCATAATCTGTCTCATTTAACAGTGCTTGGGGCTTATGCATTTACACATTCTGCTTATTCCAGGAAATATAAATCAGCTTTTACAATCAGATGCACGTCACATAATTGCTTTCGTTGAGTGCCCATCCTCTAAGATCAAACAGTCAACGGGAAAAAAAAAGAATGACGTGTTTAGCTTAACAAACGCTGGCTTTTATGTAAACAACCGACATTAGCATAGTGCGTTTTTCACTATGAATTATGCAACACATTTTTCTGAACTTGGGGACATTTTCTGTACCAGTGGTTTGTGCACTGTTGCAGATTCTCATTTTCCCCTTCACATCTCGCATATGCACAGTCTCAGGTCCGGAAAACCAATCAAGATCTAGTCTCGAAGTATTTTAAGTACCGTTAGTTGGCGTAACTCCACTAAATGTTGACGAGTGATACATTGCAGATGGAGGTGTGAGGCTAACCGTAGGCACTGATCTGTCTGAGGATGTTACTCAAGTTAGACTTAATCAGAGCTGTTTTAAAGCAATTTGACCATGAAGAACTGATTTAACTTGAGCTACAATAGGTATGCTGCTTTGTACTGTTAAACAAGACTCTCTCAAATAACATCTCACCTTTTTGTTGAACGCTTGTAGTGATCACAGGCTTCTGAAAATGTTGTTTGAGTCAGTTCTGTGTATTCAGACAATCTAAACACTTTTTTGGCAGTGTCACTATGGTAAGTACAGAAACATTCCGCCATTGAAATCCCTGTAGAACACCCAGCGCCAGAGCAAAGTATCATTAGAGATTGATGTTTCCTGTGGTAAAAGCTTGGCCGATGTCAGTGTGCTTTTTGTTCAAGTTTTGAAAACTGTTTTAAGCCAAACCCAATTTCCCAAGAGAGATTCAAGGAGATTTTGAGCAGCCATCGTCCCCTGTGATGGTTCTTTTTCCAGGCTGATTCAGAGCACATATGCTCACTAAACCTTTTCCCACCCACCTCAGTTTGGCGTGCGCACAATAGTTTCACAGCCCCAAATGTCAAAACTTATTAAAACAAGAACTTACAGCCCACATGCTTTTGCAATTAAACTCCACAAAGTCCTGATTAGAAAGTCAAATGCATGCACCCATAATTTAGTTTGTGTAGAGCTACAGAACATTTCTGAGGTAGATACAGAAAGATTCAAAACATATAAAGCAGCTTAACAAACTCTCCTGTCTGACAAAAAGGATCAATAATTCTAAGTGTAAAACTGAAGACAGAATGGACCTCAAATAGTGTTCCTATGGATTGGACTTACTTTCTAACATCTTTGCAAAAGTTTCATATGAAAGATTTTTTCAGCTAAATCTGTATTTCCCTAGAACAGACGTGAAAACACCACTGACAAGTTTTTAGTTGTGGAATATTATGCACCGTTCAAGGGTTTTACAGATACGTTACACACTTTTCAACAAGCTTTTACAAACCTTTTGAAACACTGCTATAATTGTAGATTGTCAGAATAATAGCGGAACATTCCAGGCAGATATCCCACTGTAGCATGCTAGTTGTTGTAAGCGTTACTGCGAGGCTCCTCTAGGGTCTCTGAAAATTGCGAAAAGAGCTTATAAACTCATTTTGTTGTTTAGTTTGGATGCTCTGAATGCATAAGGTATGTAGGGAATACCTTCGGAGCACAGAGTCAGAGTTTTCACATTTGTAAGACATTAATAATCAGCTGCGGCGCTTTCCGGTTGCGTGTTCTCGACGTTCCCGTGTAGGTTTTCTTTTGATAAATACAAAATCCAATAAAGACGTCCTTCATCTGTTATATGAACTCTCCTCCTCTTCCTTTAGTTAGCTCCGGCACACTCCCCACATGGGTCTGTGCTCTAATAAAAGCCCGGCTCCTTCCTCACACTAACCACACTGTACTGACGGCTCCCCGGTGGTTCCACTCATGACTTCAATATAAAGAGCACAAAGACATCAGCAATTTTCTGCTCTGACTTCTACCAACATTTCCCAGAGCTGTTCACAAACTCCGCGCTCTCTTTCTCTTTCCGTGTGTCTTCCATCAACTCTGACAGTTTTGAAAAAGTTCGGAGAGAGTGGGAACGTGAAAACACCATTGACAAGTTTTAAATGGTGAATATTATGCGCTGTTCAAGGGTTTTACAGCTGCGTTACACACTTTTCAACAAGTTCCGTCGTTACAAACCTTTTGACACATTGTTATAATTGTAGATTTTCAGAATAATATTGAATAAAAAATTGTTAGGATAAGTTATGCTGTGGAACATTCCTGGCAGAGCGCTAACAAAACCACCAGAAAAGCACTTACGGAGGCGTTTGAGGGTTTGTCCACTGATTCTGGCAGTTCTTGACATAAACATTGTTGTGTCCTTGGGCAAGACGCTTAACCCACCTCATCCCCAGTGTTGATGTAAAGCACTTTGAGAGTCAGGCGTACGATTTAGATTTTAAATTTCAGATTTGCTCCCAGATATGAGGTAAATATATTCAAACCAAACAACTTTTAACAACTGTAACTGTGATTTATTCGTCATTACAAAAAATATCCAGATTTGGGAGTTTTCTTCTTTTGAGTTTTCTTTGCCGAGAAGGATGGTCTAAGGACAGTGGATGTTCTGGGACTCATTCTTTTTTTCTTGTTTACTATCAAAGTTGGTTAATCAGTCTGTTATTGATCAAAGCTTAGTTTACTGTTGGATTTTCTAACTTTCTGTTGGTTAAATCGTTAAGATCTAAGAGGCAACTTTTGTGATTTTCAAAAATAAGCTCAATGCTGAAATACAGTTGGTTTGAACCTAAAATGACTGACGGAAACCTCGCTCACAGTCAGAGTGCTGGTTTTTCAAGTTTTTTTTGAGCTATAAAACCATGTGTAATGCATTAATTGTAAGGCAGAGCTGTTTAAAGTCATACTGTGGAACATTCCAGGCAGACCAATGACATCACCACAAAAACAAGTACATTATGGACCCCAATTAAAAAGTTACATAGCGAGCCTTTAATCC
>JACN01114203.1:0-10777 GCA_000787155.1 Scartelaos histophorus | reverse complement strand
GATTTCTAAATTATACATATTTATATAAAAAAATTATATCTAAAATTATTTACCATTGCAAATGTATAATTTTGATGCATTTATTCTGAATGGACAATGGAACAATTTATAAGCTTCTAACTGTTCCCCACCTAAGGCTCACCATGGTTCTTAGTTTCTCAATTTCTTGCAACCGCAAAAATGTGTCACTCTCTGGCATTTTTGTTTTGTAAAGGGGTTAGCTCAGCAGAGGAAAAAGGGTGTAGACCCTTGGCCTAAATCTTTTAGCTGCTGTGAGCTCCCACACAGAAACAGCCTGTTTTCTCTCTGTGAAGTGACTAGTGGCTGTACACATGTTGCTGGATCTGCATCGATATGCTGTGAACAGAGGTGCAAATGATCTCCATTTACGCGTGTAATTAATTACCGCAGTGTGCATGCATTTACTGCTAAAGGCTAATAGCAGTAGTTTTTACTTTGTTTACTTGCTAGAATGTCATGTAGAAATGCCATTAGGCCTCCCGACTGTTTTTAGATAAGACTGTGGCGGGTTAATAATAACTTTAGCCAAAACAAACCCAATGTAAAATCCAGTAGAGCAGACCTACGTTTTAAAATCAATTGAAGATTTACAGTGAATTTTTACAGTACTAAATATATAAGATTTTATATCGACTATCGGCACCTCCAACTCCCATTTTATTACATTGGCCGCAAAAAATCCATACCAGTCGGGCCCTAATAGAGATACCATGTAGGCTCAGATGTGAAAGCACGATTATGCTAATATGACTCTGGAACAACTATATTTAAGTGTGTTCAATAGACGTAGCTAACAAAAAGAAACTGTAAACAAATAGGCATGTTCATTTGAGTTAGCTCCTCCCTTCAGTCAGATATAAGGCAGTGTTCACCAGCTATTTGACCAGAACTGAAGAAGCAGCTTGGATGAGCTGGAATACCCATCAATCCATTATCTTCCCCTTATCCAGGGCTAGGTCATGGGGGCAGCAATCTAAGCAAGAACTCCCAGACTTCCTCCTCCCCGGACACTTCCGCCTCCTCCAGAGGGACCCCAAGGCAATCCCAGAGACATAGTCCCTCCAGCGTGTCCTGGGTCTTTCCCAAAGCCTCATTCCAGTAGGACATGCCCAGAACATCTCCCACGGGAAGCATCCAGGAGGCATCCTGAATAGATGTCCGAGCCACCTCAGCTGACTCCTCTCAATTTGGAGGAGCAGCAGCTCTACTCTGAGCTCCTCCCGTGTGACAGAGCTCCTCACCCTATCTCTAAGGTAGTGCCCAGCCACTCTGCAGAGGAAACTCATTTCAGCCGCTTGGATCTACGATCTTGTCCTTTTGCTTATTGCCAAGGGGGTAGGGATGTAGACTGACCAGTAAATTGAGAGCTTTGCCTTTAGGTTCAACTCAATCTTCACCACAACGGTCCACTACAGCGACCACATTACTGTAGACACTGCACCGCTCTGCCTGTCAATCTGACGCTCCGTCCTCCCGTCACTCGTGAACAAGACCCTGAGATACTTGAACTCCTTCCCTTGAGGCAGGGACTCTCCACCCACCTGGTGAGAGCAAGCCACCTTTTTCCGGTTGAGAAGCACAAAAAAGCAGCAAAATGTCTCCACTAAAAAAACGTTTGCGAACTGACAGAATATAATTTTTCTTTTGCTATCACCCTCAACCAGAACACTTACACAACACAACATTCAAAGCAGGAATACACATCTGCACTATTTTAATATTTCATTGGACAATCGTCTTAATTTGCTTATGCGGAGATCTTCATTACCGTAGCTGGTGTTAGGCCTGCTGTTCTCTCTGTGGATGAACGGGGCACACAGCAGATGGCACCAGCAGACACCAGTCATTAACCAGCCAACAACATCTCCAGCTGCCTGCAATAAGCTCACAGCACGAGAGCAGGCAACCACAGGGGGAGCAGGTAGGACTAAAGACTCTGACAAGTCCTAAACCCTACACAGATACTTCACATTCTGGCCTCATACTATCCCTGAATCCAGTAATTAAAACATGTGCGGGTGCTGACAGGCTAAGGAGCACGCCTAAGGTCAAACGACTGGATAATACTGGCGCTATATATAACTACAACTTAAATCAATAACAGAAATGATAGACTTATACCGTGGTTTATAAATTGTGTATTAGTGGTGGAAAGACAATTGAAAATGTGTACTTAAAGGTGAACCCAGCGCCCCCTCCCCGACAAAAACCTTTAGCCGATGTTGGTTCGGCTGCTACTATTCTCTTTTACTATTATAACTGTAGCGACATTCAGAGTTATAATGAAGTAGTGAGTGTGAGAGTAATGTATACTGTGGAAAATCTTGGCGTTTACTTTAGATTTACATTTACGTTTTTAATGAAGTAGTTTATCCTAGAAAGTTCGCTAATCATCGCTGCACAGGACTTGTAAATACAACTAGTTACTAATACAACAAGCAGCAGCAAACAGACTTTTTCTTTGCATTGAAAATTACGTTTTCTGATACAGGATATCGCATTTGTGTCCTGAAAACATCTGTCAAGCTCTTAGAAATAAAGTTTGTTTTCCAATGATAAGCAGAAGTTACTTGTCCAGAATTAATTTAGCTCCAACGTGTCAGTCATTGGAATCACCTTCATTTGGCTTTGCTCCTTTTCCCCTTCTCTTCTCCTGTCAGTGACCTCACAAACAAACTTTCTTTTGCAGTGAACTGGTGGTGGATTCTTGTCTGTCATTGCAACAAACTTTGTGCTAGTGCGAGGAAGCTACAACTCAAAAAAGCCGCTAAGAACCGCTGCATTGGATTAGTAAACAGCGTCTTGTGTCTGTGGAGTGCGTAAGAGCCGTACGTAAACCACATAATCCCACGTAATTAAGTAATTGGAGACAAGCAAGTAGTGGGTCCTCCATGTTAGAAGTAACATGGAGGACCCACTACTAACATGTTAGAAGTAACTTTTTTTTTCTTTAAGTAAAAGTAAAAACAATACATGAAAAATGTAGGTTGCCTTTTTAAGACAAAATGTGGTTAATATTAACAGTTGTGAATTAAACTGTTATCTGGATATTGTCTGCAGTACTGCAGTACTGTTATGTGTGTTATAGGTAGACAGACACAGGCACTGAGCTAAATTGGTGTTTTTGTGTCCATGTTACAGTACCACAAGGCAAAACTTCTATAGGCTCACAACTACACACAAAATACAGGGTGAACATACAGTACAGTATATTATACTATTAAACTGTACAAAAGTCCATTGCTGGCACAGATCTAATTCTCAGACTTGAACCAATCTCGACCCAATCTAAAGCAGCACACAGTCCTGTATCACATTTCTATTAGCTGTTTAATTTCCACTGCCATTCCTCAGTATAGTGCAGTGAGAGGCTGGATCGGCCTGAAATTAGCCCTGCGCTCTGCCTGTTCACACTTCATTTCACAAGTGCTGTAGTGTGCACTAGCAATCAACATGGACAAATGAGGGCAGATTCATGAAGAAAAAAGATTTGGTCAACAACATCGGCCTATTTCAAATGTTTAAACTGCTTTTGTCATTATCATCATTGTGCACACACAAAACAGTCATTTGCTTGTACTTATTGCTTATACTTATTACTGTTCCAGGTGGTGGCAAAGTTGGTAGCACAGACAGAGGGTCTCATAATACAGAGATACTTATTAAGAAACCATCCTTAACATTAGAAGTCTAACTAACATTTAAAGGACCCATATTATGCTATTTTCTGATGTTGTTGTCTCATCAAAAACAAACCCGGGGTGATGTGGTAACACAAAAGTGCTCCACTGTGTTCTTAAGCTCCTTCCATCTTCACTAAAATCATTTGGATAATTTCATCCCTGGAATTTCCAGTCTCTACTGAACTAAACCTTCATGAAGATGGAACAGAGCATTTTGGGCTTTGCAGATGCAGATGGACTAATAATAAAGAAACAATACTGAAAAATGTGAGAATGAAACAAAATACAACTCTGGGTATGTTTTTGACAACATGGTCAATTTTGAGCAATATAGGACCTTTAAGTAGTTATTGCTCATTATAAATTAGGTTTTAAATTCTTAAAGTGTTCCTGATTTTGTTTCTTTGTTGTGACTTGGCCTAAGCTTCTTCTTGCCGCGTTCTGTCCCTCTGTGCTGAAACTCTGATGGTAAACCACAAATCAACAGTTGAGCCATGTTATTCCAATCACGCTTGTTTCCAGTGGCCTCTTGTGTGTGATGGGATTGGCGAGTTACACACAGTAACACAAGACACACACATAGACACTCAAGCACACACACACACACACACACACACACACACACACACACACACACACACACACGTGCGCACACACCATCACTTCTCATTCCTCTGCAAAAATGAAACCGAACAGGACAAAACATGTTTATCTATGAAAATGTCTCACCCGACTGTGTCCCAAATGCTTCTTCAGACTTCACGTGTGCCTAAGCGTATGTGGTGCTCTATGTGGTGCTCACATTCAGCGCCTGATCAGGTATTCACGGCTCTACCCTCCATCCCCAATGACACGGGACTGAGGAAATCTAAAGCAGTGAACGTGAGGGGTAAAGAGAGGGGGATAGAAACTGACTTGGGAATAGCTTTACAAAAGATACTCGTCATGAATAAAGAATATAACATAAAACGTGATAAAAGAACGCAGACCAGAGGAACACAGGCTGCTTTGAAGTTTCCAACCAAAGGCTCTTCCCACTGTGCATCCTCTCTCTGCTCCTCATCCATTTTTCACATCAGTTAAACATGGCGTCCTTTGGTCTTCGTTATTGATCCTATAGAGTGGTCTAGCTGGAATGTAAAGGTAACTGAAAAAGCTAAAGGTTTTACAAATGGGATCTGAGGCCATGACCCCGACTACGATCACTACTTCAACTTCTATGTTTTCATCAATACTATAAGGATTTTAATCCATTTGGCCACAGGGAGAAGGTCCTATATTACACAAAACAGCTTTAAGCCATGTTGCAATGTTATCTCCTCAACTTAACTGAATTTTACCTTTTGTTATGTAGATATTGGAAATTCTAGGACTGGAATTAGCCAAATTAGACACAGTGGAGCATTTCCTGCATCACCGCATGACATCACAATGGGGAACAGAGTATTTTCTGTTTGAGAGAAGAACCTAGCCCGAAAAAAAGTGTAAATTAAGCATAATATAGGGATAGAATGACTGCATAAAACCATAATGATGCCATTGAAGAGGACAATTGTTCAGCTTAATTCTATGGGGAATATTCATTAATAGAACATTTTATGAGTTTCTTGATTAAACAATTATTGTATCTAATTCTTTTGTGGTTACACCAGGAATATATATGTGCTCTGTTCGTTTGTGTGATGGAGTAGCATGTGTACCTCTGATTGAACCAAGGATCCCGGGAGCTGGATGATTAGTTCCTTGTGTAATGATATTCTGCTACAATCAGAACTGATCCCACTAAACCCTACTGTATCCCCTTCATCTGGAGACAGTTCACTCCAAATTACAGCTCGACTAAAGCTGCGATCAAAGAGCTGGCTCACACGCCACAATTAAAGGGTAATGTTTTGTTTTCATTTAAAAATCTGGTAAATACTTTATCCAAAATTGGTTTCTAAGATTTTTCATTAGTTTTATTTCATAGCATTAAAAGATTTAAACAATAATTAAAGTTTCACTGTATATTCAGCACGCCAAGCCAAGCATTTTAAGACCAGTTTTGCTCATATACGTGAAAATAAAAAGAGGCACAGGGCTTTTAAAGGTGCACTGCGCAACTTTTCTGGTGCAGGGTTCGCCGTCTGAGATGTTATTGCTTTCTCTTAAAATATTCATCTACCATTTATTAATTACAAATGTTTCTATTGCTCAAAAATACAATTAGCGCACTGTTGTAACCTGCATTCTCCCTTGTGACAGGTACAGTAAGTTCTCTAAAAATTCTACAATAAGAGCAATAAAAAATCTGTCCCAAATTGCTTGTTACCTTTAGCTCAGGTTAGACTCACTCAGGTCTGCAGAGCTGGACCCAAAACAGTGAACGGAGAAAAAACTGGAGAGATGTCTGAGGCAGAAGCAGCGGTCAAAGCTATTAACTTCACTGACAATACAGGCGGCCATCTCTGTCCTCAGCAGGCCTTAGCCAAGTCTGCTTCCGATTGTGAGGCAAAGTGAAAAACCAACTAGAACGCTGACTCATAAGACATTTAAAATGAGAGTTTAGACCCCAAGAAGTAGATTTAATCATCAGGAACATATTAAAAGGTGGACTGAACATAGATTTCAATTTACTGTAGAATTTAATTTGACAAAGCTGGTGTGGGAAGTGGTCAAAGTGAACTACTGTTTCTATCCAAGGATTTCAGATTTATGAAATATTAGGTTTCTATAGTAATTAAGTCTTATCTTTTAAGTTATATCTTTAACATGGTAAAATGGCTGTCAAAAATAAATGCTATCAGATAGTAATTCCTACCAAAACTAGTATCAAAACTAGATATTCATTTGAGTAGGTATTGATAAACTAAAAAGTCACATTCACAGCCCCTTGAGCTTGATCTTAAGCTGTATGAGAATAAGTATAAGAGCACAGAGACTAGTATGCACCCATGGACTACTACAGAACCTATCTGTGCGACTGAAGGATTATTATTGAACAGATAATATCACATGATAAATGGAATGGATATGTAGTGTTGAGTCTATTTGAGTTTGTTCTGAGTTTGAGTTTCACATTCTGAAAAGTGACACACAGTGTGCCTTTCCACATAAATAAGTGCATTTTTAATTCATCAGGCTTATCTTGTAAAATGTCCCTTTATTCCAACACGTAAAAACATTCACTTTTTTATTAGAGACAGTCTTTGAGTAAGAGCACAACCTCAAACTGACGCACACACTTGGACTTGCCTTGTACTTGAATGGCCTTGAGTCTGCAGTGGGCTGATAGAGCTACAGTCGCACATTTCTACAGTTTAAAATATGAAACTATTAAGAGCACATGACAAAGCAGTATTATTACAGCTCACTGATGTATGAACTAGCTGCTAGCTTTTCTATCTCTAATTACCCGGCTAACTCATTATGGAAATGTGACTTTTTCCATTTATGTTCATGACAAGCCCAGAACTGATCTGTCTCCACAGCCACACTGTGCAAAAGTACTTCAAGTGACAACTGCTGCTAACTCTGAAAATGTCTGTTCACACTAAAGGGCACTGATTAATCTGCGGTGTGAGGTAGGTAACAATAGTGGCTAGTCTGTATTTTACCATTAAAGCACATATTACTCTATGTTCTAATATTGATAATGTTTCCTCATCAAAAACATATCAGGAGTTGTATTTACCTGTGAAAACTCTGTTCCACCTTGTGACGTCATGTGTTAATACAGGATCAGAGCAGTTTGACATTTGGAGATATGGACAGACGGGATTATGTGTGACTGAAACAAAACACAACTCCAGATATAACTGAAGAGGTAAAAACAACCTGACTTAAATCTCACAAAAGTCAGTTTGGTCAAAATAGGATTTTTGTAGAGATGTAAATTAACTTTCTACTCAGATGTTGAAACAATGGTAACAAAAAAGTGTCTGCAAGTCAACAAACTGAAAAACAGAATAAACAATACACATTTAAACAATCACTTTTAACTAATGCAACTGCTCGCACTCAGAAAACATCCAATTTAAAAGATAAAAAGACTTTGAGGTTTAGGAAATTATTTTGCAAAATTCAAAGTTTCACTTTTTGATTCAAACACTTCTGTAAAAGACGAGTTGATGTTTACTAAATGGTGTTTTACAAGATGCTCAAATAATAAATTGTTCAGTCAATTCTGTCCTTGTCTTAGTTTTTAGAAAAGTACTATATACATGAAATGTATATTATTATTGAATTAGGAAGTCAGACAAACTTATTGACACATTAATTACTACTGGTCCAAGAAGAATGTTAGAGCAATGTTACCAAATGTAATCCTCAACTATGTTAAAGGTGATTTCCAGACTTTATTGTATTAAATTAGTATATTTAGTTTTTCTTCCGTATGTAGCAAAAGAGGAACTTTGTACAAAATCAGACTGCTGTGCTTTCTCTGCTACTAATAATAATGTATTTAATGAACTGCAATCACAGAGGAAAAAGTTGGAAGTATCTCTATATGATTAAAAGAGCTGCTTCATTTTGCCAGGTGAAAAAAGCTGTGCCTGTTCACATGTGAGTACTAGTACTGTACATGTACTAGAGATGTGTCAAAGGAAGTGTGAGAACTAGGAACATGTCTGATAGCTACTCCCTCTTTCATGGGGTGAAAATGGGGATTGGCAGCTTTAATCTACCCCCATTAATGCCCTGATGTTTTACAATCTGTCCTGTATTGTTTGATTGTTTTTAATGCTTTTTTAAAATGCATTTTTAAAATTGTGTGTCTTCATTTTTGTTTTTACTTATAAAATACATTTTTCACAAATCACAAATCACAACTGACCAACTCCTTTAGAAATTCCCATCTGGCAACTCTAATCCAACGTTCTTCAACCCATATTTCAGCCGCCATGTCCAGTTTTCTTTGTGACTACACTTACAATAGAATAAGTAGCAGCCACTTTACAATACCTTTCATTCAAAGTCAGAAAATGGTAACATTTACATTTTATATAGTAATTTTCCACTTTCAAGGCACGCAAAACACTTTACATCCAGGAGCCACTCACCCATTCACACACATTCATACACCAGTGTATGTAGATACTGGGGGCAAGGTGGGTTAAGTGTGTTGCACAAGGACACAATAGCAGCATTCATCTGATTCATCTGTGGGAGCTGGACTTACACCAAGCATCAGTCAATCTGACTGCTCAATCAGAACATGATTTGAACCAACGAGCCACTGGACGCAGGTTTAGCACTGACCTGAGGCGTCATCCCGTGACACAGATACATGATGGGGACATTTTCTGAGTCAGGCCCTTGGTCCAAACACAGGTCGTCCCTCAGGCTGTTCTTCAACTGTGAAAGAAGAGGAAAAAATACACTTAAATGAGAACTGAGATAATCCATTAGTACTAGATTACAACACGCACACATGCATCCACCACTGTGAGCAGACATAAGGGGGAGGCAGGTTAAGTGTCTTGCCTAAGGACACAATGTGCACCTGTGGGAGATTGGGTTGAACCGCCAACTCGTGTAATGGCTCTGATCACTTGACGGCCAAAATTCAAATCAATAAACAAACATGTCACTAGCTGAGCAGTGATACACCACAGCTCCCAGTGAAAGACACAGTGGCCTGAGCTTTCACGGCTCTATAAGGGACGAGGAAACTGAGCCGGAGCCACCTGCCCTGTTTGCACAGTCTGGCACCAATTTACTTTTGGCATCACGGGGCAGAACTGATCAATGCAGAATAAATGAAAATGGGATGGCTATTTAACTAGACCTTCAGAAAAGAGTAGGAGTTTAAAAGAAGTTTGAAGAATAATTCCCCAGTTTATATAGAACTTCAATTTCAAATCCAATATCCATTATAGACAATATAATTTCATTGCGTGGGTCTGACACAAATGACTGGTAAATGGTCTCATTTTATACAGTACTTTTCCACCTTCAAGGCACTCAAAGCACTTTATATCCAGGAAACACTCACCCATTCACACACATGCGACACTGGAGACTAAATGTCTTACCCAAGGACACGACGACACCAACAAATAAACCACCAAGTAACAAACCACCACCTGAGGGATCTGACCTTTTAAGCAATGATGTTTATGTCCAGAGTGGGATTCAAAAACCTTCAATCGGTGGACAAAAACTCTAACAAATGCTCAAATGCTCAGATTTTCAAAAAGATTTTCCAATTTCCAGTGTAAAGTAAAGTAAATCTAACTTGTGAATAGCCAACCCACATAGAAGAATAATAAAGAGCACTCTGAATATGTCTCTCAGTGTGAGTAATGCTTATTGTTTGGAATGTCAGTAACAGCATTCAGAGCATATTTGATTGTGCCGTCCTGTCCCCCAGCCTCCTCTGTGTCGGTACAATATTAATTAGTCCATTATGACGGAGAGCTGTGTTTGTGTCTCTAAAGTGAAGAGTAATGGAAACACTGCCGCATAATCACCACTCACAGCACAAAGTCACACAAACGCATCGAGTCACCTTCACCTGCGGAGGCCATTTAAGATCCGAGAGTTTTCACATCGCGGCTCATATTTTACCTTTGGCTCGGATCCACGTGTAATTAAAACTAGAAATGAGTAAAAACAGAAACACTGAGATAGGGCTGCATGATTAACCACCAACGAAATGTGAATAGACACAATTAGCAAATCGCAAAGGCTGCAATTTTTTTAAGAAACATAATTTCCTCTACAAATAACAAAATATCCTGTCGTATTCATATTCTGCCTTAAAACTGCTAAGGCTCTAGTTTTGATTTGTACAAATAAGATTCTTGTAATTGTCTTTTTGTCTTTTGGACACATTTTCAAAGAATTCTGCAGTTTAAACATTACTAATCTGTAAATGACTAATTAATTGCAATTTTTCTTGTCAGATATTTTTCCCCAAACTGTTCAGAGATTATCTTGTTTCTAAACTAGAGCCATTTATGCATGAACCTGGACTACTTCTGTTGCTTGTATTTATTATTATTTTCATTTATTCATAGATTTAGACAGATATTAGCCTATTGCGCTATCTCTGTTATAATTTTCACACATGTTTAACACAAAAATCC
>JACN01070272.1:0-11822 GCA_000787155.1 Scartelaos histophorus | reverse complement strand
TGAAAATGTACACATAATATTTCAGCAACTAAAAATCAGTATAAAAATAATTCAAACATGTTTTTTCAGAGTTAAAAAATTCAAAGTGAGAAATTCAACGGCGTTTAAAATTTAAAATCTGATGAAACTAATTAGATTTGTAATGCCGTTTTCTTCAAAGTGAGAAATTCAACGGCGTTTAAAATTTAAAATCTGATGAAACTAATTAGATTTGTAATACGCCGTTTTCTGATTTACGTTATAATGTTGTTTCTCATCGCAAACACACCTGGAGTTGAGTTTTGTTTCATTCGCGCATGTTTTAACGCACAAACGCTGCATATTTAGGCTTCTTCTTGAGTTCTTCTCTCAAATGGAAAACACCGTTCCACCTTGTGATGTCATGCAGTGTGTTTTTAAACTCCACCCACCTTCGCTAGAATCATTTGCGCGATTTCAGCCCCAGAATTGCCGATCTAAATCAAACTGAAGGTAAAATGTAGCTGTTAGCAGAGCATTTTAAGCTTTAATAATGCAAGTATGTGTAAATGAAACAAAACAAAATGCGATTTTGGGCACGTTTTTGATCAGGTAACAATATTCTAATATGATTTAAATGTAATATAGGTCCATTCCCCACAGACAAGCAGCTACACTCTCCAGAAAAGTTACACAATACAGCCTTTTTGTGAGTGAAACCATTTTATTTTACGTCTCAGACTGCTAAAAAAAAAACTGCTATTTACAACGATCTCACCGCTCACTTCCTCTAACAGGAACAAGCTGCAGATTAAGTGGTTCAACATCCTCTGCCGCGATAACAAATGAGATTTAATAACCGAGGAAGACTTTAAAAGGACATAAAACAATATTAAAATATCTTTCACATAAAACAAATGTAATTGAAGGTGGTCAATGACTCACGGCGAGGGGACAAAAAAGGGGAGCGCGAGGCCGGAGCAGGGAAAGACATAAATAATTGGACAACGGCGTCGGCGAACAGAGGGTGGGTAGGAGTTTAGGTCACGACCGCGAGTCCTTATAGAATGTGCCGTGCATACAAATTCAGTCACAGACGCGCTGCTCGTCATTGGATGTCATTGTACCTTATACGTCTATAGGACAATGGGGGAAAAAGGGTCACGAGGAACTGGTTTTACTGGGAGATCACCTTTAACTGAGAGGGTAGGCGGCTCATTTTACTAAAAACACAGTAAAGGCCACGACACGCTGCAGGATTTGAAATGATTTTTAAATGTGCAGCAAAAAGCGCAAAGCAGAGACACGAGGAGAATCACGTGAGACTTAAAATCTCAGGGATGTGGCTGCGTAAAAGAGGCTCGAAAGGTGTGAGCGAGATCACGTTAGCCGCTAGCTTGGCCATGATTTCCAACCTAAATAAAAGAAAAAATAGCCAAATTGGTTAAAAAAAGTGAATTCGCCCAAGTTTGGCTGCGATTTCTTCTCCCCAACTTCAGGGAGGCGTGACCGGACGAGATTTTGAAGTCGCCATGGATCGGTTTCCCCGCCAAACATCGGCGAAAACTATAGAAAATAAAGACGATTACTCACATTTGTAAAGATGTTCAGTTTAAAGTGCATCGTCTCATCCACGTTATCCATAGAAATTGTCCTTTGCAAACAATGACAGTCCACAAGACGGCGTTATTAATCCAGTTTGAGGCGTTTTTTGAAAGTAAAAAGCATCATCCACATCGAAGTGAAGCTCCAGATTAGCGCTAGTGACTCTTTTACGCTTTAAAAACCCACATATCTGAAGCATTGCACCATATTTCGCGAATAATCATGTTTTTTACTTTCAAAAAACGCCTCAAACTGGATAGATAACACTTCATTGTTTGCAAACGACAATTTCTATGGATAATGCGGATGAGATGATGCACCTTAAACTGAACATCTTTACAAATGTGAGTAATCGTCTTTATTTTCTATAGTTTGCATCTGTTCCCGTAGCGTCGCCGATGTTTGGCGGGGAAATCGATCCGCGGCGACTTCAAAATCTCGTCGGGGAGAAGAAATCGCAGCTAAATTTGGGCGAATTCTCCTGTCGTGTGTGGAGGCTTTTAAGATTTCTGCAATAACATTCACTTTTTTGGAATATTTTTACTTCCAGGTTGCAAATCATGGCAGCGCTCAAGGGAATTCCACGACTGTTACCCTGCAAAATGTCTCTAATATGCACAGAAATTATTATCTGACGAATAAAGTTATATTATTTTGTCGAAATAATGTTTTAAAAGAGCATCTGCTTCGCCTGGAATGTTCTCTGGAAGGACGTGAAACGCTTCTATCCAACATTTATTCTTTATGGGCTCAAAAATTTACATAATTCTCTTTGTGAATAGGGCTGCCTCTCCACAGATCTGACCTGTAATGAAGCCTTTTGTCGCCCCGCCAAGTAAAAATTAGAGAATGGCAAAAAATCCGTCAGTTCGATCACATTCGACGGCGCAGAGTCTCGTCAAGCGAAGGGCGTTGGACACGTATTTGACTGGGAAACACAAGAGCAAACACACGGGGAGCTGCTGCCAGAGATGAAAACCCCGTCTGATTCTGTGTTATCTTTGTGCCGTCTTTGGAGAACGTGCCGGAAAGGTGAGGTCTCGGGCAATAGAAGAAGTTATTTGTTGGAGACTCAAAGGAAAAGCCCCACGAAAACCTACAAAAACCAAAAAAGTAGAGTAGACGGTGGAAAGACACGGGTTTAATAATTGCGTTTTCTACTCATGGTGCGTTCAAGGGGCTATTTAGATTCATATTTTTTTATAATACTAATAATTGTAGAGTGGAAATGCTATTATCAAAACTGTTAAAACAATGCTAAGCTACGGACGTGATTGTGCTCTGAAATATACCGAAAATATCAAGATAAACTCATTTTATTGGAATGAAAACTATTGAACGGCGACAAATAAACAGCAGAGTGAAACGAAAGTGAAGAAATATCTGAAAATAAGTCCTGCGATGTTACTTTTTCTACTCTCGACAGTACAAATGGTGCGATTTACGAAAAAAAGTGGAGAATTTGTATAGCCTGAATAAGCACTGCTCTGCCTGTTGACGCCGGCGGCCATGTTTTACATAACCACGCGTAACTTTTTAACCATAAAAGATAGAAACATACTTTTTTTCCCCTTAAAATCTTCAGAACTGCAGCTCTCTGAGGATATTTCCAGCATTATCCTACGTCACACGCTGCGCAATGATGTCGGGAAAACGAGTGTCCAATAGGAACCTCGTTTTTTGGCCCAAACTTTGCCAAAGAGTGTAGAGAGTCAAGATGGTTGACTGCTCAAAGCGTCTCTGCGGTTTTTCATTAAAAAAGCTGACGGTAATTCTCAAATAAATGGCAAATTACGCATCTCGGTCTGCATAATTGCGCATCCCTCACTTATTTTTATTTATAAGGTTTATTGCACTCAAAATGCACAAATCCAAATGTGATATTCACCATAGAAATGCAGGAAGTGACTCTGAGCTCTGATTGGCACAAGTAAACTAATGGGATGATTGCACTTTTTGTTTTGTTTTTGGGCAATAAGCATATTTTTAGTTTACTTACAGACTTGATATTTTACATTTTTGTTGCAAAGGCCCTAAATTAGGCATTTTTAATATTGTTTATGTATGTTTGCTGTGTGGTTTGTATGGAAGAGTGTGAATTTTATTTTCCGTTTCTTCTTTTGTACAGCCATATGACACAACTGGAGCTTACAGAAAATGAAATTACAGGTTATACTGAAAAAAGGATGTATAACACTTAGTTTTAATAACAAAATTAAGAAAAAAAAGCAAATGTACCAAAATTGCTCTTAGGTCTGGAAGGGTTAATGAACAAAAGTGGCTGTTAATGAGATTGTAGGATATAATTTTAAACTAAAAATTTCCAAATGTGCTTGTAGGAATAAAGAATAACTTCATTACCCGTAATAATTTCCGTTTAAAAGTTCATTTTTACTGGGATGACGATCCAAAGCTGCGCCGCAATCGCATCGTTCCTCTTCGTCAGTAAATATTTCAAACAATCCACGTATCATTTTCCCGGCTGTAAACCAGAGTTGGAGTGTTTGCCAAGAAGCCCATTACTTTCACTTACTCCTGTAGGTGTAATGGTGTGAGCCTTTGTAATGCGATGCTGAGACTAAAACCCCATTTACAGCGGCCACTCCTCCAGCCCGTTACTGATTTATTGTTCAGAAGTTGGACCCTCTAATAGACACTAAGCGCCGCTGTCAGGCCCGGCTCTGCCAGTTCACACCCATTTACGCCGTTTTAAAATCCACGTTTAAATACGCCACTTCTAAAGGGGCTAACCACCTTCTGCGTTTTACCGGGACATTTTTCACCGCCGGACGTTTTGACAAGCCATAGCGAGGAACGCACGAGTGTAATCTAATAGCATTAATGATGGCCTCAATTCATTTCAATGTGTCATTACCAGGCCTCCGCAATTTAACATTGAGCTTCAAAGGCACGACTTAAAGATAGATTTTATGGCTCAGAGCGGCCATTAATGTTATTAGTAACACCTGTCTTTTCCTGCTCAAACGTGCTCACAAATCTCTTATATAACCAAATCTTCTATACAAACAAATATCAGGCTTCGTTATTTGTTCAGTTTATTCCCGCTGCACGGCAAAAACTGGAGGGTTGAAAATATTTCAGAGTTGTTTTTAACCCCACTAACTATTTAAAAGCGAAAAGGGGGTTTGAGTTGATGTGGTTGGAGTTAATAATTGAATTCAACTTCCCTCAGTGTTGATTTGGCACCTTAGATTTAGACAATATATTAAAAAACGGAAAGTAAAACATGTAAATAGCAATAATAATTTCTAAAATAAGTCACAAAGAACCACAAACGTCAAACTCCAGTGAGAAAAGACCAGTCATCTTAAATTAACTAAAATAAAGTGAAAAAATAAAACTATATCCGTGTGTTGTTAAGCTAAATGAGCATAACTCTACAAAGTGTTATCCATTTATTCTCAAAATGTTCATATAACTCTTGATTTTTGGGTTTTAACAGGAACTTTGGTCCAGTGTTGCTAATTAATTCACTCTAGAACATATTGGACTCATGTAAACCCTGAGAAAATGTTAAAATTGACACTGCGAGAGTTGATTTTAACTCTCCACTCTTTGCTGTGTAGAGTTTCTGGAGTTCTGCAACTTTGGGCCTGTGGTAAATCACTTTGTATCAGAGACAAAGATTCACTATTCATTGTTTTACATTGTAATTTGTCACACAACAAAGCAGCTTCTGAAGGAAAGGTTGTGTTTCATCACATCTGGGGACTGGCAAAAAGATAAAAGTTGCACAATATATCACAATTATCAAAACACAAAGGTAAAATGTCAACTGTAAAAAACAAAATATCCTGTTTTTTTATAGAAAATTCACATAATACTAGTCTCAGAATCAGTTCTTCTTTTAAATGTTAACACTATTATTCTTATTTTGAAAATCTAATTGGGAATATGTCATGAAAGTTGAATTATAAGCGATTAATTAAGGTAAAACAGTGTTAATAATTTGATGCATAAATGAGATTTCCTGTTATCAATTTCCTAAACATGATCTAATACGTTAGGTAAATCAGTCGTATTATTTCTGGAGATGAATCCCACGTGTGTTTGCAGCGAGATGGTGACGTCGTTTGACACTCCGCTTAACATCACCCGAGTCCGTGTTTGCGTGTTTGCAGAGTGTAGGACTGCGTGTGCATATTTGTGCGGCTCAAAATATGTCACTTTGGAGAGTGGCTCTGTTGGCAACACTCTGATGACTCAGCCTGTTCGGCGCATTAATCCCGCTTCTTCTACAACTCTGCATCATGCTTTCCCTCATGTACATCGCAGGGCACTGGAATAATGTATGAAAGCGGCTGCCGTGCGCTGAACATTTTGTCCTGAATGTAACGACAACAACACGACGGCGCGACTGTCAGGAAGTCAAGACCACATCAACCTCTCCTGGATTTACTAAACCTCGAAAACTGTTAGGAAGGACGAACATAAAACGAACATCACAAATCATGCAGAAATATCACTATGAGGGCAGCAAAAGCAACGAACTTAAACTCATTTAAATTAAGAGTTGTTCAAAAGTTTATTATCTGTAAATAAAATGATGTTTAAAATCCTGAGCAGTGTTTAACAGTATTTAACTAATGACCCTCCTTAGCTGCTTATATCCTTCCAGTTCAAATATAAGATAAGATTCCTGTATTTGCCTTTTATTATGCATATCTAACTATCCGTTTAAATGAAAGTATTTGGTCACATAACATTAAGAGGGCATCACATGGTTGGTGTGGCTGCAGCGGGGCTGGAGAGCAGCTCTTTGCCTGTGTAAACACCACTGAATAGTCATAATTAAACTCGGGGTTATTGCCTCTGAGCAGCCATTGGCTTTGTGCCATTCTGACCTTAACAGGTGAATAGAGGCTGATTTCGTTTAATATCTGAATGGCATCGCATCAGTGAAGATTCTTTTTCAAACACATTTATTGAGTAATTACCCGTCCTCTAGATAATTAGATTTAATAGCACAACCCATGTAGTAAACACCAAACAGCAACATTCTAGCTCCTTAAACTCACCTTTGAGCATAAAACCATTATTACATGAATATCTCCTGTAATCAATAATTTAATCACTTAATTTATTCATTTATTTATAATTTGTACAATGCAATTATGTGAGTGGGAACAGACATCTGGTGAAATAAACATTTTACTCATGAAGCGCGAGGTCACAGTGGATCAAATGGTGACAGAATAAAACTACTGAAAGACTTAGTATCACATTTAAACAACTGAGAGGAATTTCTGATTCTCTTTAATTAACACTTAAGAGGTACCTTCTCACACCCAAATGGTATTTTTAGATCTTCTATTAGGAACTGCAGAGGAGACCTGTGAGATCAGAAGCTCTTTCATTGTGTTCGGGACTGTTGCTACTCTCAATGTTTCAATAAAAACTGTACAAAATCTGCATCTAATGAGACACTGCTAAAGCCAAATAAGCAGTCAATAAAAAGCACTTAAAAATAATGGACTTTCTTATGACTGAGAATATTTGTGGACTCTGTAGTGTGGAGTCAGACAGGTGTGATTTGTGAAGTGTAATAAAACAGAGATTGTCATCATGCTCAATGTGCTGCTGGTGCAGGGCTCAGGGTGAGAAAGTTCTCACTTTATTCTGTGTCTGATCAGATGTGTCAGACACCAGCAGACGTACATCTGATCATATTATTTGGGAATTATGTCTTAGACTTCATAAATATGACGATCCCTGTGTTAATAAGCACAAACATGGCGGATCATAAGGGCGTCGAATATTCACTGCGTTGCCAGTGATTAGTTTAATGTAAGTTATTTTAACATTTACTATGTACCTTTTCATGCACATCACAGGGCTCACCTTGTGAAGAGTCCACACAAGCACTGAAGCCAACAAAGGAATTAGTCTAATGCTCCATAGAAGCAGCTGAAGAGCAGATCTATAGCAGACAGAAATATTGCTGCAGGAGTGCACCGTGAGCATTTCTGGGAAATGACTCCAGAAGCCCACATGTAATGGACTATGTATCTTACTCTGTTACATATGCGTAAGCAGGAAACCTCTGCAGCACTGCCTCAAAGGGCTCCACCATCTTTAACAAATGACAAATAAAATCCTCTTTCTGCCCCATCTCTGCGTCTCTGGAGCTCACCAGCCTCGTGCTTTTCCCTCCAAACCTCACGTGAAGGCTTCACTCGATATGCGACTCTCCCGCAGACGTGCACGGCCAGATAATGCAAATGTTTCTATAAATAGGGACAATAGTGCTGACAGCAGCACTCTTTCAAGTGAGATATCTGAGAGTAATTTTGCTCCACACTCCACACCACATAAACACTGAGCGGCTGCAGTAAATAGTGGCAGTCTCCTCCAGAGCCGTGTGCCTCATCACAGCTCCACACAAACACTTAAACACAGAGCAAACACCATTCAGATAGATTCTATATGAAGAGCAAACAAGAGAAAACAGATCAATGCAGCGTACACGTCTTAAACAAACACAGGCAGAATAAACAGCTTGGCTCGACATGACACAAAGCAGCACTGGTGTGTGTTAGACAGAGCTGCTCATTCTCCACAATACACATCTGACACTTGTACAAGCCCTCAGCTATGTACTACATCTAGCTGTAACATGTAACATAAATTTCACTACTTCCCCCTGCCTTCCTTTAAATCAGTAATGTAATTATTCTCCACACAATATATTCCGGCGCAACACCAATAAAAATATACCATGTGTGTCAAACCAAGTCTAAACTGAGCATAAATGGCGGCTGGCTCTTCAGGAAGAGTAATGGCACGGAAAACAATGGAGGAAAGAAGTGCGTTTTGCTCACATTGCAGCTCGTGATGGATGACGTCGGAGAGGTTGGGCTCCTCTCCCCACCAGAAGATCCACAGCTCCTTGGCGTCCGGCTTGATCTTGCGTCTCCACACGCACAGCAGGTTGTTCTGGACGCAGCGCATGAAGCTCCGCAGCACCGGGTCGTCCTGGGCCGGAGCCGAGATCACGGGCCCGTACTCGCCGCCTCCGCGAAAACTGTAGCAGCGCCATTTGATGCCGGTCAACTCCGCCTGCAAGAGGAGAGACGGTGACATGAGGACGTGTTGTGCGAGATGTATTTGTGCGTTTTCATTCGCTCGCTGCCGTTCTGCGACTCGGCTTTGACCTTTTTATTGCGGAAGATTCGTTTTGCTTAAATGTCACTTGTGATATGTTCTACTATTGTTTACAGGTGTTTAAATGAGCGAATTGTGTTCCATAAAAGGACATTTATTCAGTTTTTTAATAAATGCACTGAAGTTTTAACTTGAAACATCCAGTATTAAGAGATTTCACTGAGAATTCCTTCCAAAAAAACTATGAAATGTGTAAAAATTTGTCTTTTCAACAACTCATACAAACCCGTACAGCACCAGCCTCCTATTCACTATGACCACTGAATATGTGCAGCGTGTAAACTGTATTAAACACAAGCCCGCAACCGGAATACGACAAAGAATAAGTAAATAAAGGTGGCGTGTCTGGCCTTGACTGAACTACTGGAAATCCACTGCATAAAGAGACACAAAGAGATTCGGCGAGATGTAGTAGCGCGGGGGTCAATGGCGGGAGCAGACTTCCTTTCCGCCGAATCGAATGGAGAAAGGTGTTTATTTTAGCAGGAGTGTGTGTCGTTCGCATGACACGTAAACATCAAACTGAGCTGGAGGTACAGGCGACTTAAATCCAGGCTAGAATTTGCCTAAAAAGAGAAAACGAAACAAAAAAATGGCAGAAAGTTTCTCATAAACTTCAGAAAAACAGGCGTTTCCACTCCTGTAACCATAACTAATCACTATTTGGACTTATTGTTCAATATATAACGTGATTTTGGGGTGGATCAATATCTATTTTGTGCACATTTTCATTGCACAAGTGGAAAATTTTTGGCTATAAGATTTGAGCATCATTTTTAATCATTATAGATGCAAAACTCTTTGTTCTGTTTATTGATTGCAGCTCTTTTTTTCTTTTTTCTTGCAGATTTAAAATAGTTTTTGTGGTATAAATGAGCTGCTGTTGGATTATTGTGTGACATAAATTAGTTTCAATATTATCTATTTATTTCAGCAATATATCGCACTTTTTTTCAACTTCAAAACAGATTCATGTGAGGAGTTTGTGGAAAATTCTGACGCTTCTTTCGAAAACATAAGAGTATAAATCAAATCCTGCGATGAGACGCTGGTAAATGAAATAAACCGCACGTCAGTGTGGACGTTGCGGTGTTTGTGTTGTTCTGTTTGCGTTTGCGGCTGAGCGAGTCGGGCGCACACGGGGGGGGATCGTCGGGCAGGATTTGGCCGCTGACCTCCTCCCCTGCGTCCAGACACGAGCCTCTAGTTTGGCAACCGGTGATGCACGTCCAGCCACTGAGACGCTTTAACTGCACGGACACACAGAGCGGACAGACGATGGAACGTATGCAGCGTCTGAGCAGTTCTGTAACGCCACATCTCAATAATATCAGAAAAACTGTCAATTTATTTACCTATTTTAACTTTTAAATCATTTTACAGCTTCTTGAGGTCGTGACGTGTGTCCAATTGCGATTTCTTCAGTTAAAAAGGTTCAAATTTCATAATAATTCCCCAAAACAATCTTTTTTTTGCAGAAATCCTGAGTTCTTCTGCATGTTTTTTGTCCTCAAAGTGTCAAATGTTCATGTGGTGCGACCGTCCGCCCTTAACTCATGATTTTTAAACCTTCTGCATGTTTTTTGTCCTCAAAGTGTCAAATGTTCATGTGGTGCGACCGTCCGCCCTTAACTCATGATTTTTAAACTTCTTTAAAGCTCCTCTAAATCTAATCACATTTATTTTCTTTCTTTTTATCTCCGCCAAGCAGATTATGCGATCGAGTTTATTTATTTATTCATTTATTTATTTATTTGTCTGTGGACAGAATTTCTCAGAAAGTGCTGGACAGAACTTCATTAAATTTTAACCAGAGGCAGATCTTGGCCCAAGGACGAAACCATGAAATTTTGGTGATGATCCAGATCCAGACCTGGAATCTGGATCTGGATCAATCTTAGTGAGATTTCTCAGAAACTACTGACCGGATCTACATGAAATTGTCACCAGAGGTAGATCTTGGTGCAGGGACGACTCTGTAAAATTTTGGTGATGATCCGGATCTGGATTCTGTGTCCACGTCATCCCTTGGCGGAGATCAGAAATCTCGGATTGCTCTTGTTTTAAGTGTTTTGTCATCACACATGAAATTTCCCCCATATTATTCAAACAAATATTGTCAGTTTTTTCAAATATCAATATCATGTTTATATTACTCACAAAATAAAACCATTTTAAGGTTATTCTTGGTCGCACCAGATGATATTTTTAAGGTCGTAGCCAATAAATATACACTTTTAATCTAGCTTTATCTTAATCTTTCTGACAATTTGATTCCAACAGCGCGTCACATACTGGAGCATTAGTGATCTCAATGAGCAATATTAATTTCTTATAATACCAAATAATCCTTATAATAATTAGGATAATGCTTAAGTGTGATATTGTGACATCCTTGGGTCCAGTCTGATAATGAATTACAAGCATGTCTGTCCTGTAATGACAGTGTGTGTAATGGGGCACACACAATGGCTCTGTGATCAGTCCGGCCCTAAAATTAGCCGTGACAAGGTCGAGAATGCTGTTTTTCCTAAAGCCGAGAGGAAGACATCAGCTCGCACTGCCTCGTCACTCCCTGTCAGTGTCAAAAGTTGTTCTGTATTTTTGACACAGCTGTCTACGCCTGCTGAATAGGAATGACAGGAGGGGAAACAAATCTACGCCGCGCATTCACAGAGATATGCCAAGCTATAATATTTTATCATCTGTTTTTTTTTGCAAAAATGTACTCTGTAAGACAGCCAGAGAATGAATAAAACATTTTTTTCTTTTCCTGGTTCCATTTTTGTTTGTTTGTTTTAACTGAAACATATAGAAAGAAAAAAATGTGCAAAGTAATGTGGCTAAAAAACAGGGCTGTGGCGATATGAGGTTCTGCTTCACCATCGAAACACAGTAAATTACAGAAGAACGTCGCCACATTTATGCAAATAGAAAACTCCCACGACTACATTACTCTTTGCTGTGTGAAATAAAAAGCATTTTATATTTCAGATGAGTACATTTAAAGGGGCGGCATGTAACTTTTGTGTAACAGAAGGAAGCCAGTTCAAAAAGACTTTAAGGAAATGTTT
>KN504512.1:0-16408 GCA_000787155.1 Scartelaos histophorus | reverse complement strand
TAATCAAGCTATAAATAACCGCATGTTGACAGAGAGTGGGAGAGCTGTGGAGGTATGCGTGTGAAAGAGGTATTTTTTTCTCTTTATTTTTTATTAAATAATTTCTATATACTATTTTTAAATTAATGTAGGTATTTTTTTATTTTTATTTATTATAATTTCAGTCAAAGAATTGAAGCGGGAGATATTTTGTTTTTAATATAATTTAATGTTGCCGTTAAAAATAAAATGCTTTAAAGCTATTTTTATTTTATCTGTTATAATGCTGTCTCTTCATCAAAAATATAACTAGAGTTTTGTTTGATTCGCACTTTTAACTTTGTGATGTCATGTGGTAATACAGGAAGTGCTCCGCTGTGTTTTTAAACTCCATACATCTTCATTAGAATTATTTGGATGATTTCAGCCCTAGAATTGCAATTTTGTGTAATATAAGAGCTTCAAATAACAAGAAAGTCAGTATTTGAGGTATATGCAAGTTCATATACAGACTATTGCCATGATCTAATATATTAATAGTATTTTATTTATTTTTATTTATGTTTGGTCAAAAATAGTGTAACATTTATTTATTTAGAATATATAAATGTTGGTGCATATGCTGTAGGTTAACATTTAGCTTTAAATAACATCAGAATCATAGACAATAGTTGAGGTTTGCAAGTAAATATACAAAATCATAGAAAAGGTATTGATTTTAAATATATTACCATCACCATAGACACCTATAGAGTTAGCTAAAAGCATTACCGCAGTTTAGCATTCAGATAAACAACATTCATGCTTAGATTCCGGGAGGTTGACAATGTAAAAAAAACAACCATCATACTGCAAATCAACTGTTTAAAAATCCAGTTTTGGTATTCAGTTTCAGAAACAGATCAATAAACAAATTGAAAAATTGTGCAAAAATATGTACCAAAGAAACAGTCTTTGAAGCGCAGGGATGTTCAAACTTACAACATTGGGTTTTACGATTTTTTGATCGATGTTGTTTTTCTTCTTAGAGTTGTGCGCAAAAGGTGGATTGATCAGAAAAAAGTAGCAGTAGATAGTTCTAAGAGTATTAAGGCAAGCTGCAGAGAAAGTAGTAGAATTTGAAGTTGTAGTATTTAGTTATGCAATAGTAGTGGCACGATTTCTGTTCTATCAGACTTTTTTTTCATCTGAAACTACAGCTTGGTTACTATAAGCTATAAAGGGACATCATTTATTCAAATCATGCAGTTGAGTAATCAAAACTGGATTTAATACACAATTTGTAACTAAATTAACCATGTCCTCCAGAGAAATCTAGGGTTTTTTGCTTTAGTATTGCCATGATAGTAAAATATTTACACTCAATTTCGATACAGAGTGGACTCTGTGGGCGTATACTTGTACAAGTGCTTTTAATACTTGTTCTGATCATTCTAAAGCTCTTCAGGAAAGGTTCATTTCTGCTCTGTGAATGTGACTTTTCAGTACTGATATCTGCTCAAATGAGTTTCTTGTTTCAATATTAGTTTAAGTGTTAAGCTAGTATCATATTTTTGATATTTTTGACAACCCTACTTTCTGTCATCCCAGTTGAGTTCTACGTTCTATCTGGGGGCTTTGTTCAAATTAAGTTCATATATTCTTGTTCTTAAATACTGTATGCATACTTTATCAAGACCCATTTTACATTTCCATAATCCAGTGGTTAGAACTTTAAACTTCAACATTTCAGAAGTATTAAGATAGCAGATATAGGGCTGTAATTCTAAGCCTGTACCTGCCTATTTCTTGTCAGACAATTACTCCGAGCCGTTATGCCTTTGCCTTTCAATCACCAGAGCCATGCCTCAATAATCTGTGATCCATGTCATTTTATTGTTCTTTGCATGTACGTTGTAATTAGGACTCACTTTAAAAAGAGGTTTTTCCTGGTTGAATAAAGGTTAAATAAACACATTCGCTTTCAAAGTAAGTAATTGCACTTTCCGTCTCCTCCTTTATCCTGCTTTTTCAAACCCAACCCTCATCCGCAGCAGCGCAATCATCAACCACTTCAGCCTTTCTCCGTCCTCTTCTTCGCCCCAACTCCGTCTACTTATCTTTTTTATCGCTTCAATCAAGCATTCACTCAATTTGTTTACACTCCTTTCGCTTGACTCATCCTTCCCATCAAATCGAAGCACTTGACGAACCGGCTTGAATACGCGATCGTCTGAGGAAAAAACTGTATAAACACGACTGGGAAGGAGGTCGAGTTTCCAAGAGTTTTAATTATCGGCGTTTTGTTGCAAAGTGCCATGGCAGCCGGCTCTCCTCCCCTTTGCTTCGGCCCTCTTCGGAGACAAGGACAATTTGCGTCGAGGAGACAATAACCGGAGGATCGCGCGTAATGGAAGTCTTGGTGCAAAATCAGTCAAAATAAACTCAACCTCATCAGTAAAACATGTCACATAGTTGATGAGCGCTCCGACTGTGAGCCAATTTAATGCTTCATTCCTTCGCTGCGCTGGGAGAGAGGGAATGCGTGATAGAAAGATGGAAAGAAGGAAGGCGAAAGAGAGCGAGAGAGAAGACAAGTTGTTCCCTATCTTTCTATGACACACAAAATGTCTACCCATTCATCACCTCGCGAGTCTTCCATACGCACCAAGCACACTCCTCAATCAATAACCCCATTATAGTCGAGAAAGCGCTTTTATTCGCCGAGTTTGGACGGGGGGACGGAGCGAGGAGGGAGGGGAAAGAGCCAGGAAAGAGAGAGAGAATGAACCGAGGCTGATAATTAAGTAAGGATTTGCAAGATTGATGGTTTAATGGCGTGGGTAATACTGGGGTGTAAAGTAAGCCTATCCGATATGAGGTGTGTTAAGTTGGTTAGGGTTAATGGGCGCTTGGATGTGCAAATATATATGGAAATGCACTCTCTCCCCTTCTTCATTCGGTTATTTTGGTTGTCGGGCCTTCTCCGTGTCATTCTTACAGTAATATTGGTACACAGCAAAAAGTGGAGTGATGAAACTGACTCTCAGAGAATCAATTTGAACTTTTTCTCAGGCTTTATATGAGTCCGATCTGTCTTAGAGTTAATTTAACATTTTTGGACATGTCAATCAAGCAACACTGGACTAAAAGTTCCAAAATCAAGAATTATATTGATGTTTTGAGAGTACGGATCACACTTTGTAGGGTTATCCCGATTTAGCTAAACAACATTTTATTTTTACACGTTATTTTAGTTAATTTAAGATGCACAAAACTGCTTCAAACTGGTCTTCTCTTGCAGGAGTTTGAAGTGGTGGGAGGTGCCATATTAACACCAAGGGAAGTTAAATGAACACTAGTGGAAGTCGATTTTACTTCGACCATATCAACCCTGGCAAATAACTCCAACTCGAACCCCCATTTAACTTTGAAATAGTTAAAATAACATCTTTAGTGTTAAACGCAACAATATTTTACCCAGAGATTTTAACCCTTCAGTTTTTGCCATGTACCGCCAGCCTCTTCATCGCCTCCTTTTCACCATTACCTTCTACGGTAATGCTATACTCTTTGCCCATGTTTAACCCTTGATTCTATTTTAGATGACTTCAGAATAGAATATAAATATGTTTTTGTTAATATAGGTGTTTCTAGGTTGTAGTCACTAATAGGAAGAATCATGTTCAATATTTGTGAGTTTGCATTATTAATAGGCCCTTCTGTTAAAATGACAATCACATCCTGGAATCTGAAAACTACCAATTCTATATATAAACATGTTTTTAGATTCAAGTTCAGTTTTTGCTGAACTTTATCAAAATCACTACATTAGAAGGTTAAAAAAAAAAAAAAAAAAAAAAAAAAAAAACATAAATTGAAAAAAATGTATACATTGAAAAAATAAAAACATAAAATGATTTTTTTTTTATGTTGTGAAAAATTGTATCAACTAATCAACAACAAACAAGTAGCACTGATAAGATGCTAGCTGTAGTTAGCATTACAGTGTTAACTTAAGGTCACTTAAAGCTTTGAAAGTAATAGTGGTTAAGAACTGAAAAGTTGGGAATGTGTCAGGAATCTAAAGTTAACTTTTTATTTAAACATTTTTTGCCACCTGGCGCCATATTGGTTTTAGTTGCTAACATAAGCAAACGTAACTCCAAAGGAAACATGCATTAACTGTCCAGATAGCAGTATTAAACATTTGAGCTTCCTGGTGTGTGATTAAAAACCATCTTTTTCCCATTAAAATCTGTGTAAAAACACATAAAAACATTTCAACACTTCAAATATTGCGCGGACTGCCCAGAAATCCATTCACAATCTGCACTGATTGAACTGAATGGTGGATGAAGTCGTTTAACCATTATGAAATCGCAGACATTACGTACAACCGCTCGAACGCAGTAGAATTGACAGGATATCTTTACAAAATTCTGGCATTGAATCTAGCTGACAATGCCATTCAACCATAGAAGCCGCTATTGTCCCTGCAAACCCATACTTCTACGAAACAAATACCACACACACACTGGATACCATCCTGCGTAACCATGACACTTTTACTCCCATATCGCCACCCTTGCATCTCTACAAGCAGAAGCAGCACTAGCTTAGAAGGCCAGAGCCGCGCACAAAGGCTAATCTCCGCGCAAAAGATAAACACGTATCTGACAGTCTCAATGGGGAGCCAAGGTGCCCTTAAAAACGTGCGCCGAACCTCCCAGGCCCTATCTGGTTGACCACTCTACGCTGGGCTGCGCAGATAAGAATAAATATGGAAGTTTTGCAGTGCGTGGTACACTCCTGGCTCGAGGGCGCTAGCCGTAACAATGTTGTCTTCATTGGCAATTCTCACCCGGGGCAAGTGTCAGCAGTGTGGCGTAGCAGGGGAGAATCAGCTGGGGAAGGAGGACAGGAAATACAGGAAATATGCTAGAGTAGAATGTAAAGTGAAAGAAGTGAAATGTATTAAGTGCTGTTTATGCATAATTTAAATGCACAACTTCATCCACCTTCACTGGAGTCATTTAAATAATTTCAGCCCTGGAACTGCAAATCTCTGAACTAACATGAAAACTACTGCTTCATGACCACAACATTTTGCATTTTGAGCTTTAGAGATGCAGACAGATAGAAAGGGGGGAATTTGGGTTCTTTGACATGAATCTGTATGTCATCCCCGTCACAGTGTGGTGCATAAACGCCGACTTACCCCCGACAGCGTCCCATGAGTTCTCGCCCGGTTTTGGTGCTGACGAAAGTAGTTCCGGCAAGTTGGCTGGTGGCGCAAAATTAAAGCGTTTTTCTTCTCAAAACGATATGTGTTCAAAAGCGTCACAAAACCGTTGACAAAAGAGTCAAACCTCATAACTGCACGGTGCTATTTTCTCTCCACTCGTATCACTGTGCACTGCGATCCGATGACCACTGCGACAAGAGAAAGCCAACGTGAGAGAGCGATAAGTATATAAGCTCGTGCATGTTATCAGTGTCAAAGTCAGACATGTTGCCATTACTTTTCCGTGCCGTAAACACAGTGAAACATGAGCATCTGTCACCTGGCGGCGCAGCGCAGTGATATGAATGGAGAGAAAATAGCGCCAAGCGATTATGGGATCTGACTTTTTCATCGACAGTGGTTTTGTGATGCAAATGTATCACTCTTTTGGACACATTATTTTGAGAAAAAAAAAATGCTTTATTTTCGCGACCCCAGCCAACTTGCCGGAACTACTTTCGCCAGCACCAAATCGGGCCAGAACTCGGCTCACGGGACGATGTTGGGGGTAAGTCGGTGTTTATGCACCACACTGTGACGGGGATGACATACAGATTCATGTCAAAAACCTATCACTTTAATGCTTGCTACAGTTAAAGTGCAAAAGATTCTGTTCAGCAACCTTGAATGATGCTTTCTGCTCTGTTTTATGATACAAACTGCAGAAGTCTGGAAGATTCTCTGAGTTAAAGTATCAGCTAAAGGTAACTTTTATAAACAGACAATACAAAGGCTTTAGTTAGACTTTCAGACCCTCAGACGCTCTGCTAGACGCTTGTGGACTCTCTGTCTGCCACCTTCGTGCAGAAAATCCATGCTGTAACATCATTATAGGTTCTGTAGAACGATCTCCGTGCCTCTGCGTCTGTTTTTTACTCTTTGCAAGACAAAGCAGAAATCAACACAGACTAATAACTAATAACAACTCCAGGTAACTTTGTATGGCTTTATACAAACATTCCAAGGCTTAAAGCTCAGAAGAGGAGGACAAAAACAGGAAATATGGGAAAAAAGAATAAAGAGAATAAAGAATAAGATAAAAGAGTAAAGTAAAAGGCTTGAAATATAGTGCTATTTATGCCTAATTTAAATGCAAAACAAAAAAATACAGAAATGTATAATTAGGGTTTTTAAGAGTTTAATATGTATTTATATGAGACTAGCTTATTTTTTCAAGGTAATTTTCACATTTTTCATTCCTTAAACTTGCTAGGAAATACTTATTGGTTGACAATAGCTCGGTTGGTAAAAGCGTTTGCCCACTGATCTGAAGGTGAAACGTGAGCCTTGACCTATATTTGACCCTTGGCTGGACCACAGTCGCTCAGATGGTAGAACACTGTGGAAGGTTGGCGGTCCGAATCCTGCTCTTGATATAAACGTCATTGTTTGAGCGGTCAGATCCACTGACCCACAGGTTAGTGGTGCGATTCCAGCTCTCACAGATAAATGCTGTCATGGTGTCCTCGGGCAAGACACTGAACCCACCTCTCCCACAGTGTCGGCGTACCCTGGTGTATGAATGTGTGTGTGAATAGGTGAGCGGTTCTTTGTTGTAAAGTTAATTTGAATGTCTTGAAAGTGGAAATATGTGATCATTTACCATTGACGTTTTTTAAAGGTAATTTTTTTAAAGGTAATTTTTTTAAAGGTAATTTTTTTTAAGGTTTTTTTTTAAATGTAATTTTTTTTAAAGTAATTTTTTTTAAGGTAATTTTTTTTAAAGGTAATTTTTTTTAAAAGTAATTTTTTTAAGGTCATTTTGAGCTTTGGAGACGTAGATGGACTAATAATAAAGGATCATTCAAACACAAAATACAGTAGTGCTCCAGAAATGTTTTTGAGGAAGTAACAACATTCTAACATTTTAAGCTTTAATTTAAATATTGTATCCTAATTTACATTGCATGCAGTTCTTCACCCGTTCTTCATGTAGCCTTTACTGCACGAGCCAATGTAACATCCAAACTATATTAAAACTATAAGATTTATAACTTCAAAAAGCTTTTCTATATCTGTGCCAAATGTGCGTACATAAAGCCAGATTAGAAGTTGGCTGCGGTTGTAGGGAGAGTGACCTGGATGTGTGAAAGAGCGCTCGCGGCAAAAAGCAAAGGTTACCCAGCAGTGACTGGTGCACATAAGGACACTCGAGAGGCGCCTGGGGAGGTTCGGAGTGTGATCAAATGGATGCTATTTACAGCTAGCGAGAGGTTGTTTTTTCTCTATAGTAAGAGAAAAACACAAATGTAATAATATCATACATTGCTGACATATCCGTTTCGAAATTCACCATTTGGTTTCTTTTTCTCGCGCGCCGTATATGATTCAAAAATGTGATTAGGTTAGATTTGTGATAGATGTGTATATATTTTAAAGGCCTCATTTTACATGATTTCAAAAACAGACCTGGAGTTGTGTTTTTCATTTCATGTTTAACACATAAACCCTGCATATTAAGGTTCTTCTCTCAAACCGTAAACACTCTGTTCCACTTTGTGTCGTATGGTAATACAGGAAGTGCTCCACATCATTTTTAAGCTCCATACACCTTCACTAAAATCATTTGCATGATTTCAGCCCTGGAATTGCCAATTTCAACTGAACTAAAGGCAAAAAGTAGATGTTGGCTTGAATATGACTGCTTGATGACATCACAAGCATTTTGAGATTTAGACAGACTGATAATAAAGGGTTACTCAAACATGTGAAATGAAACAAAAGTCAACTTCAGGTATGTTCTGAGGAGGTAAAAACATGTTGTGTAATATAGAGCCTCTAAATAATCTCTTAAAGTATTTGCTAGCAAGTTTCTTGAATGAAAAATCCCTAAATTACCTTGAAAAAATGCTAATCAGCTAGTCTTATCTAAATACATATTACATTTTTTAAAAAGAAACATTTTAACACGGTTTAAAGCTGAGAAGAATCACACTCTGCATGCTCTCTGTATCTATTTGGAAAGCATTTGACTGTCCAATAATCAGGAAGTGCATGTTAGCATGCTAGTCATTGTGGTGACTAATTAGGGTGCTCTGAATGCATAAAGTAAGTGAGGAATAACTTTGGACAGTTCTGTTTTTCACATTTTTGAAAAAGTGGAAGTAAAACAGTAGTAGTAAATATCTGTATTTACAATATCTGTATTGTAGTAGTAGTAGTTGAAATTTGAAATGTATATTTTCCAACATTAGGAACCTCCAACTTTCCAGCGCAGTCACTTCAGAACTGTTTCTTTACCTTAGCCGGAGGAGGTCTATACATCCATTATATTCAGTGACTTCAAACTGCCTTGAACTAGCTCTATATAGTCATTTCCCTATTGACTTTTGTGCATTGTGTGAAGACATGCTCTTGGTACATAGCATTCAACCTGACAACCATAATTAGCCTAACCGCGCACAGTATCTTAGCTACATTGTGTTCTTTCGCGCCAAGGTGGATACGCTCTGGCTCCCTTTGGTCTTCCCGTTTAAGAAAAGAGCCTTTCTTATGTGAAGCGCGGTGGGCGTCAGCTAAGACAACATAATTACCACAATTACGCCGTTTTTTGCTTTTATCTGTAGCTGACACGCGGAGCAGGCTAGCATAAGGGACGCACGCCGGTTCAGTGTAATGGTGGTGTTAGCAAAGCACTGGTGGCGCTAATGACAACGTGCCCCGCGAAAATTAGCGCGATCCATGCGGTAAAGATGGCATTATGGATAAGCGGCGTCATGTTAGCTAGTGATTTTAAAGCGTGGCGGGCGGCGTGGAATAAAAGAAGGTATTGTTCGGTCTAAAATGTTTCTTTTATAGTGCTTTTTAATATCTCGGAGAATAGCGTGTGAAATATTAGGCTGATTTTTCTTTCTTACATTGTCTATCTTACGTGATGTGAAAAGGGAAGTTACAGTTCATTTCTTGTCATTTAGTACTTCTACCGAAAATTATGTTTTTAAGATTATATCATTATAGTATTTTTGAATTCATGCAAAAATTCTGGATATGTATTTCTGATTTATGCCATGATGTGCTTAATGGTTCATAAATACAATTAGAGTCCTGGATTTTTTGGTGATAATATCTTTATTATGTTCCTCTCTTGCGCAAAATGGATTCTTGTGAAGTTGACGCTGTGTTATAATGTTCCCGCAACACAAACAGACCTGGAGTTGTGTTTTGTTTCATTCACACGTGTTTGAGAAGCTGTTAATTACCGGGCAGGCTGAAATTACCCAAATAATTATATTAAAGATCTATGAACCCAGTGGAGAACCCCCAATTTTGTAGAGGACCTTTAACTGAATGAATACAGTTAATTAAAATACAATTACAACTCAATCGATCTCATATCAGTCTATTCATATAAATGCACTCTCTTCTTCATGCATGCCACACCTCTTTATTTGTACCGCATCAGCAGAATCTACAGCCACCTCAGCCTCTCTTATAAAACATTTTAGTATCTTGTAGAAGGTCCGTGTCTCAATTGAATTTCAATTGAGAACGAAAAACAATAGATGGGAAAACAGTTTGTTATTTCAAGTGTCAAACAAAAAAGTCCTCTATTTCCAATATTTCGTTGCCTATTCTCGTCACGGGGATCAACTTTTAACTTTTTAAGACGCAAAAGTAAATGCGTTACTATAAAAGAAGACAAGTTTATCCACAAAATTGCAGTGCGAAATTGCCTTCTAGCAGCAGAACTTCTGGGGCATATAGTAAATAAACTTTAAATTAAACATTGGAAATAGAGAAAATCTGTTTTTTTGTTTGGCACTAAAATGGAATAATGAAATAACAAACTGTTTTGCCATGTCATTGTTTTTCATTCTTTGAAATTTAAAAGAACAGACCGTAGAAAAGTGTGAAATATCAAGTTGATTTTCAGTGGTTCATGGTTAAAATTACAATTCTGGTAATTTTTGGGGGAAAATATCTTTAAACATCCAAAATTATGCAAAATGTGAGCTTTAAGCCATGTTAGAACGTAACCTCATCCAAAACATACCATTAATCACATCTTGCACTTATTTGACCAGTGTTTTTTAACTTGAAAACATCCTTACAGTGAGTGGGATTGCCTCTCCAAAGGTCTGATCTGTAACTTTGCCCGGTCGCGTTTTTTTCTCCATGGAGACAGATGCGTTGAATGAAATAGTGAGGAACATTCCAGGCAAAGGAGGTGGCAAGACACTCCAACAGAAAAGCTACAATTTGAACCTTTAATTGAAGCAGTTCTTGATTCGTCCAGGAATAAGATATTATTACACAACTGAAACAAAACAACTGAACTTTTCGATACAAACCAGCTTCAATTTCGTGATAATAGTGAATTTCTGACTGAAGCAATACAACTAAAAAACACTAATGAAGTTATTCAGATAAACGCACTCTCTCTCCTCATTCTTGATTCTATTTAAGCTCCACGCCACACCTCTTTCTTCATCTCTACCGAAGCAGAACTCACGCTGCGTTCATGTGCTCCTCTGGAACTCGGGAGATTCTTTTTATGTCGGAAAGTTGGGATTTTGATGTCACCACTAATAAAATCACTGAGTATGCTCATTAGCAGCTTTTAATAGCGTTAACCCAGTGAAATTAGCCTTCTCAAAAGCTTAACGTTAATGCTTTTATTGGAGTTTCTTTACACGAATCCATTGCAAACCCCAACGTCACATTTTTGTATAGCGCTTTTCCACCTCTAAAGAACGGACGAACACTTTACTGACGGAGCCATTTGCGCCCGAATCCATCATAAATATAATCATGTTCAATCAAAGATGTCAAATATTTAAGATTAATTGTAACAACAGCTGATTTTTTGTCCATTTTTGACATCAGATGTGAAAATCTGAATTCCAGTGTTGTTTTTGTACATTTTCCAACTGAATTTTTCATTTTTCAAAAGACAGAATCCCACGAACGCCGCACTAAACCCACCTCAGACTCTCAATCCTTCTCCAAACATTCTACATTTCACCACACTCATTTGCGTTCTTCTTTCTCTAAATCTTTCTCTAAGTATGATTTTTCGACGTATTTCTCGCCGGTTTGATTAATAGTTTCCATTTCCCCGACGGACAGCTTTAACCCTATAGCTATAAGGTCCATTATCCTGCTATATTTACCCAACCGCACCACAAAATCAGCAAAAACACGATTGAATTCTTGCCTCGCTTCCACCTCAATTAAAAATTATTGACCAGTTCAAAAAGTCAAACGCCTCAAAGCTACAGATTTGTGATGAAAATGTTGAGAAAAATCTGAAATGCCATAGACTTTTTCCACCTTTGATAGGTCCATAGGTCGAAACCGCAACTCAATACTAAATCAATAGAGGTCGATAGCATTGAAAAGACATCCCTTCCAGCGCTTAGTCAGACTGAAGGTGAACATTTTGTCAAAACTTCAGTGTTGGTAGAAGTAGGTTTGAATAACGACATCTTCCTAAAATAATCGCATAAGTCATTTCAGGTTTTTCGGAAAACACAAAAAACTTCCCCCAAAATTGAAATTATGGCATTTTTTTGCCTAAGGAAATATATGTTAAAGATATGTTTTGCATGTCAGAAAACAAAAAAAAAGTAAACCTGGAGCTGACTTGGGCTCCTAGTTTAATTCTCTTCTGTAACTTTTCGGTTAGGAGTTCGTCACCTGCTTGTTACTATGGAAAAGTCTATGGAAGATAATTTGTTTCATCAGATTTAGAATTTTTAATGGCGTTGAATTTATCACTTTGAATTTTTGTAACTCTGAAAAAACATATTTATTATTTTAAATTTTTTTATTCTGAATTTTAGTTGTTGAAATTGTAAGTGTAGATTTTCAAAGTGTTTCAAATCCAAAATAAAAAAAAATCCTTTTAAATATCCAGCATAAATACTTTCAATACTTCAAATTCAACAGTCAAAATTCAGAGTGTAAAATTCA
Organism: Scartelaos histophorus; assembly: GCA_000787155.1. Classification (NCBI taxonomy): domain Eukaryota; kingdom Metazoa; phylum Chordata; class Actinopteri; order Gobiiformes; family Gobiidae; genus Scartelaos; species Scartelaos histophorus. Next base: position 4,248 of record KN504512.1, on the reverse strand, counting down.
CAGTCATGATCCAAGATACCAAGACAGAAGCAGAAGCAACTGATCCAAAGTGATCCAATCTAATTTAGTAACAAACAGGAAATTCAGCAATTGATTGGTCAGAATTAGCCTCAACAAAACCTCAAACCCCGCCCACAGATGAGAACGGCCAATAGGAAACAGCCTCCGTCCTCCTCGCTCAAAAAGGATTTATTGCTTCGGTCTTGGCATCTTGGATATTTGCAGTAAAATTTTCACTTCAAATTTTACACTCTAAATTTTAACTGTTGAATTTGAGAGCTTGGAAATATGAACTAAATATTTAAAAGGTGACAGTTTTATTTTAAAACATATTGAAAAAGCACACTTCAAATTCAAGCACACTTCAATAATTCAAACATCTTTTTTCAGATTTAAAGAATCCAAAGTGAGAAATTCAGTGGTATTTAAAATTCAAAATCTGAAGGAACAAATTATCTTCCATATATGTCATTACTTTACTTTGAAATGTTCCATAGTATGACATTAAACAGCTCTACTTTATTTTATCTCTACTTTTTTGTTTTATTTATTCAATTGTAGGCAGTTTTATTGCTCAAAAATATCTACAAAAACAGTGTTTTTGGATTGCCTCTCCACAGATCTGACCTGTAACTTGGTCTGGTTTGGTCTTCATGATAACAGAAAGGTTTAATGCCATATTGTGAAACATTCCAGGTGACAAAATAACAAAAAAAAAAAGCATTTGACGGACCTTTCACCAGAAATGCAACAAAAATTTTACTTTTACTGTACATAACAACATCATCCATAAAATTGAGAGGAAATTTTGAGATAATTTATAGTGAATAAATTGTGGTTCATTTACAATTAAAATTTTTTCTTAGTGATTGTAGCACTATCTTTTTGGAAAACACCTTTTAAAGAGGTGTAACACAGGCTGGTTTTTACTCAAGAGGCAAACTCCCTTCAATCCCTTATTTGTTCCCTAGGACGACAATCACATTAGAGCAGCTATTACAAAAGCTGCTTTTAATCAGTTTATCAAGTAGTCTCTGCAGATCAACCAATCACAGCCCTCAGAGTCTGCAGTACTTCGATGTGTTGTGTAAATAACCCAGAGTATCATTTGCCTTTGTCTGAACCTCTTTTGACCTTCTTTGCGCTTTATTTTCTGTTGTTACCTTCCGCTTTTACGTGTAGCGCTTTTACTTTGAAGGGTCTATTCCAGTTAGCACAAAACGGCGAATTAGCTTAACATCGAGAACGGCAAAAGACGTTATACAAAGTAAATTATCATTATTATTTTTGTTCATCTACCCCTCTGAAGAGGCATAAGGTAAGTTATTGATTTAAATGTGTTTTGGTTAACTTTGTGTCTCTCGCTGTTACCTTGGTTGATTTGTGTTGTCAAAATGAATGTAAATGATAAGCTAAACTTGAGTTTGAGTTTTGTGCATTTGCATTTACACACTGTATTTTGTATTCCTTTTAGCTCTTATAGCAGTTTGGAGGATTTATTACTATTAAATCTTTGCTAGTTTAAGTGTCAGTCTTTATTTAGAGCGATATGCTACATGTAGTAACTTTTTGGCTAAGGTGCACGTACACAGCAAAAAGTGGAGTGTTAAAATGGACTCTTACATAATATATTTTAACATTTTCTCAGGGTTTATGTGAGCCCAATCTCTTCTAGAGTTAATTTAACATTTTTGGAAACGTTAATTAAGTAGCACTGGACCAAAGTTCTTGTTTAACCCCAAAATCAAGAGTTATATTAACGTTTTGAAAGCAACACTTTACAAGGCTATTTGATTTAGCTAAACAACGCACAGAGATATTTTATTTTTACACTTTATTTTAGTTAATTTAAGATGAAATTATGTACAAAACTGGTTTGAAGTGGTGGGTGGGAGGTGCCAAATTAACACTAAGGGGAGCTGAAAGAACACTAGTGGAAGCCATATCAACTCTGATAAATACTTCCAACTCCGGCCCCCATTTAACTTTCAAATAACACTTAATAACACTTTCTGTGTTAAAACAACCCTGAAATGTTAACCGTCCAGTTTTTGCTGTGTACATGGAGCTATAACCCTCTTTTCTTCCAAGCCAAATGTAAACACATGGAAAAATCTCACAAGATCACTCCTCCAGTCTGCATAATCTTGTCACTGTTTTATTTTTTTAGCTTTTTTTATTGCCTTTTCCTGGAATCACCCACATTGGACTTAATACACTGCAGTACAACAAAAAAGTTTCTGGTGGAAGGTCTGTCACCTGCCTGGAATGTTCCACAGTACGGCATTACGCTTATTTTTCTCTTCATAGCGACAGCAGGTGACTTTACAGAGCCTTGATATATGTCAGATCTATGGAGGGGCGAGCCCACGCACAGTAAGAGTGCACGTTTTTAAGTCAATAAAAACCCATTACTAACTTAATGCAAAACAGATACGTTTAATGCCAAACTGGGACCTTCGAGATAAAGCAACCCCAACATCCCCACAGCGTCAAGCAGACGGCGGACCTTCCACAAGAGAAGTTACGCAGTGTGACTTTAAACCTGTTATATTTTCCATAACTGTGAAAAGCAAGTCCTGTGTAGTATTGGGAGCTTGTTTGTGACAGGAGATACTACACATTCACACTGACATTCTCCTCAGAGTGAAATCAAACGCTTTAAGAAGTGGAGCGCCTCTGTACCTGCGATGCGACGGTCAGATTCCCTCCTTCAGAAGTCCACACGGGTTAGACCGGCTTTTATCATGAAGACCTCAGACGAGTCCAGACCAGGCCAGACCACAACCCCCGAGACTCACGATCTGCAACAAGAGAAGAAGAGAGGAGATACGTTTACTGATAATGCTTTTGTCTGTTTTTTATAGCGCTGATGTTAGAAAGTCAGACTCAAAGTTGGTGGTTCAGTTCCAGCTACACTATTCTATTGTTATAAGTCCATGGGCAAGACACTTCACTAGGCCTGTCATGATAATTACAACACTTCTTATTGTTCAAAGTATGAAAGCTGGAGTAATATATGGTATTTTGAAGTTCAATAATTATCACGTGAAAATTTTTTGGGAGATTTTTGTCATTTTTTAAACCTATATTTAAACTTGGACAAACTTTATTGAAATTATTTGGACACAGTTACTGACACATCACGATACACTATAATAGTGGGGTTAATTTTGGAAATTCTTATTGAAATAACCAAAAATGTTCACACAATGTATAGAAACAGATTAAGATTTTGTATTTCATGTTTTATTTTTAAGCCATGCCGTTCACTCCCAAAGAGAAGTCCATTTGGTCACCCAAGACTGTGCGGATTTAATGCAAAATTTGGAAAAACTTAATAAATTTAATAATAAAATAATAATAAAATAAATTTACGATGTTCAACACCTAAACTGTTAAATTTCTCTGAGCTAGATTTAGTAGTTTTCAAGATAATTGGTTTTAAAATGATGTCAACTTTTTAACAAATAACAAAGAGGTGTGTGTGCAGTAGCTCAGCGTTTATGAATTGATCAGACGGTTGGTGGTTCAAATCCCGCTCTTGACGTAAACATCATTAGTTGAGCTGTTTGATCCACTGTCCTACAGGTTGGTGGTGTGATTCCACGTTGTAAAGTTCCTTGAAAGTGCATTGAAAATATAAAAAAGTGACCATTTACCAAGAGCAAAGATACAAATGGTATTAATAAATTCCAAATAAGTAGCAAAAATATCAAGAGACTGTTATCAAATATAATAAGCTAAAATTATATGGCTAAATATCAGTGTGTGTGCTTTGTTTTTTAATTATAGGATCTATTTAAAACTGGTTTACTGGGATTATCCTTCTTCAAACCAGTGGTATAAAGTATTTTCAGTGTTATCATTCATCGTAATATTTCTCTGTGCAAATATATCGTGCTTAACCTGACTATGTTGGAGTGTATTTTTGGTGGTGGGAGGAGAGGGTATGGCACAGACCGGCGGCCACAGTTCCATCTGTGAGCTCCAGAGCGCCTGCGGGAATTGAATGAGATGAACTGGATGTGTACAAACAAACAGCTGTGAGTGCAAATGTGACATGTGAAAGGGGGGAGTCTAATAATAAGACTTTTGCTTTCACCTACCCCATTTTCACCATTGCTTTGTCACGCTTTTATTGCTTACATTGTTTAATAAGTTCCTCAAATACAAATAAATGATATGAAACAAAGAATACTGATTGAAATATAAACTCAAAGCTGTGGGACCCATCTCCAGATCTTG
>KN504506.1:1791-22042 GCA_000787155.1 Scartelaos histophorus | reverse complement strand
TGGCATGTAAGGCCCACTTCGTCACAACGGGACTTACCAATGGACAGGAGGAACAGTGCAGAGTACCCTCTCATTTCAGACATCATAAAGCAAATGCATTAAAAGTCTTTATATTCACTTGATTGAACAGTGTTACACAGAGGCAACATTAGCAGCAAGTGCATAAGTTAGATATGATTTAGATTAGCTAAAAAGGTTTTCTAAAAGACTCAAATGACTCACCTGGAGGACACGGGAGGATTAATGTGGAGTGAGGATGTGAATGAAAGTGTGTATAGGGTACATAATTTTCATATGCAAAGCTTGTCATCGGGACACATGCCATGTGCCCTTTTACACTTGACCAGGCAGGACACAGCAGGTCGTACATTGTTCAGGGCCTGTCAACCCATAAGCATGTAAATATTAGTATCTGGTCTGGACTATGTAGTAAAATAAGCATCACTTAAACTATTTTAAAGCCTTTTTTACGTGCTTGTGTTCACGTTCTAGAATTTGATTATCTATAAAAAAGGTGGAAGCACCGACTCATTCAATTTTTTTTTTTTTTTACTAATTTACATTTTAGAAAAGGTTTTCTAAAAGACTCAAATGACTCACCTGGAGGACACGGGAGGATTAATGTGGAGTGAGGATGTGAATGAAAGTGTGTATAGGGTACATAATTTTCATATGCAAAGCTTGTCATCGGGACACATGCCATGTGCCCTTTTACACTTGACCAGGCAGGACACAGCAGGTCGTACATTGTTCAGGGCCTGTCAACCCATAAGCATGTAAATATTAGTATCTGGTCTGGACTATGTAGTAAAATAAGCATCACTTAAACTATTTTAAAGCCTTTTTTACGTGCTTGTGTTCACGTTCTAGAATTTGATTATCTATAAAAAAGGTGGAAGCACCGACTCATTCAATTTTTTTTTTTTTACTACTTTCTACATTTTAGATACTGACGGAAGGCATCAAATGTATAAAACAGAGATCTTTACTACGTAATTCCATATATCTTACTTCATATATTTGATGTATTCACTATGTATATAGAATGTAGAAAGTACTAAAAATAAAGAAAAGAATATCCAAAAAATATCCATACTTATGTTTGTGATCGTCCACACCCTTTTTCCAGAAGTAAATTTATCATTCATTTTTCCAATAGACTTAAAAATAATAATTTAATAACGCAGGGCTAGTCAGCTCTGTGGTAAATAATGACCTCAAGACCTATAATTTTATTTAAAATAGCTGGTTAGCCTCCACAACTTTGAAATTGTAATGTTTGAATCTTTCAGCAATTGATTTAGAAACCAAATGTGAGCTCCATACTCACTTCTCCAGTATTTGACAAAAACTGTGAGTTCAGATGTGTGATTGACAGGTGTATTGGACAATCAATGACATGCATGTTGCAGTTTCTGTCGACTCACCCTATGTGATGGTCCAAACGCTCACAGTGTTACTTTGATCTCGCAATATACAGTATATACTAAACATGGGATGCACTAATGGACTGGAGGGACTGTCTGAAATGAGAGAGTACCTGCAGAGTACCTTCTCATTTCAGAAACCCTAAAGCAGAACTAATGCATTTAAAGTCTATATATTCACGACTAAACTCATCACTACCTGCAACAAGAGCGGTGTTACACAGATTCAACATTAGCAGTATGTGCATTATAGGCCTGAAGATATGTTAGATATGTTTTAGATTAGCGACAAAGGTTTAACAAAAATTACTGAATGACTCACCTGGAGAACATGGGAGGATGAATGTGGAGTGAGGATGAGAATCCAAGTGTCTATAAAATGCGTCATTTGCATTTAATATGCAAAGGTCCCGGTGATGTAACAGTGTTTTGTTCACTCCTCTGTCACACCAGCAGCTCACAGCAGGCTTTTTATTAGGAACAATTTGTTTTGTTATGGTTATCTGTAATAATAATAGTAGTGTTATGTTGTCCTTTCTAAAAGGGGCTGATTTTGCAAAGTTTTTTACCGTATCAGAAAGAAGTTCTCCTCAGTGACTTTTTTGATAAATTTCCTGCTTGTTTGAGAAATCCTTATGGCACAAGAACATCTACTAATGAAACATTCAGACTTCTGTTTCCATTATCAAGGTATTTTAGATTAATGTAGCCGTATACTTTGTTACATTACTATGTAATGCAATGCTTCCCAACTGCTTTTCTCTTTTCCTAAAATTTAAAGGAGTGTGGCTGTTTGTTCTTGCTTTTTGCTGATTATTTTTATTTTTATAATGGAGTTTGCATCGCCATGCAGACATTGTGGGTTAAAACATTTCCATAGAAAATAGCAGGAGGAGGCCCAGACTGAGAGTCAGCTTTGTGGAAATGCAAGCAATGCAAGAGTTTTTTTCTTAATTTTCATTTGTATTTCAGGGCCATAAACACAACAAAAAAATAATGCATTTATTTAATCTATGTTTGTCAAAAAAGTACTGAAGCATCACTAAAAGCCCATAATGCTGCTTTGGAACAGACCACTAAAATTAGGTTGTTAGCCAAGCAGGGCTTGACCGTCTGTGTAAGCATGTAAATAGCAGGATCTGGTCTGTGCTTTTGAGGAAAATTAGATCAGAGCACACCTTTTAATTGGATCAGTCAAACACTTTGAGGCCCTTTTCCGCGCTTCTATTCACCTTCTAGAATTTGATTATGTCATAATTTCAGATGGAGGGCAGGGGTCTGTATAACAGTGGTCTGTGTATAATAATGTGTTCCTCACCTTCCACGGTAGTCTCTTTGCATAGCCTACACCTTAAGTCTTGTCTGGTTGATCTGGGCCTCTATTGCTCGGGTGCTCAAGGCCTGTTCCTGTGCAGCCAGGATGAGTGGACGTTTCATCCTGGACAGTGGTTTCTACACTTTCTTGTCTTCGGCCTCCTTCCTTCTGGCTCACATACAGTCTCAAGGTGCTAGATTTGGGATGGAATCCTTCATGCATGGTCAAGAGCTTTTGCGTCTTAACATCTGTGGTCTGTATCTCCTGCTTTGGCCAACTTATGATTCCTGCAGGTATCTGATCACTGACAGGGTGTAGTTGTTTATTGCCTGGGCCTTGTTCTTGCCATTGAGCTGCTCCTTAGGACTTGCCTCACTCTTTGCAGGCATTTAGCCATAGCTGTTTTCCTTGTTGCCTTGTCAAGGAGCCATTTACCTGCTGTTGTTCCCTGTGGGATTAAGAACCCCTCTTAATCCATTTCTCATTTCTCAAGCCCGAATGACATTCCAATGTTTGTTCTGTAGATCCTGGTGGTGTGGATCAGTGAGTCGATGTCTCGCTCACTCTTGGCGTACAGCTTCATGTCAGGTGGCAGAGGAGGTGAGTGATGGTGGCCCCGTTTCTGAGTCGGTATCCATAGCCAGTGCGGTCTATGATTTGGTTGATTGGGTTCAGACCCATGCAGAACAGCAGTGGGAACAGTCCCCTTGGTATATGTCACATTTGATGGACACTTGTGCAAGTGACTTGCCAATGATTTCAAGGGTGATTTTCCACAACTGCATGGAGTTTGCAATGAACGTCCTCAGAGTCCTGTTGATATTGTACAACTCCAAGCACTCTGATCCATGTGTGTGGCATTGAATCATAGGTTTTCTTATAATCAATCCAGGCAATGCACAGGTTGGTTTGACGGGTTCTGCAGTCATGGGCAACTGTTCTGTCAAACAGGAGTTGGTGTTTGGCTCCCTGGTGTTTTTGCTAATGCCCTTCTGTGCTGTGCTCATGTACTGATCCATGTGCCCGCTTATCTATGCCTGACATGAGCTTCCATGTTGTGGAGGTTATTGACTGATAGTTGGATTGGACTGTACCCTTTGAGGCATCCTTCAGTATCTGGATCCTAAGACAATTTCCTGAATATCTGCCACTGTGATGGTGATTGGATACTGTTCAGGGAGGTTGCTTTGTTCTTCTTTCAGAGCCACCAGCCACTGTGCACCGGTGTTATGTGATGCCTCCCTCTCCCATATACCTTCCCAGTACCTTTCAGTCTCCAAGCTCTCCACGCTCACTTTATTCTCCAGTTTCGAGTGCTTCAGGTAGGCCATCTGGCTGTACCTCTTGGGTACTTGCTTTTCCATTGCATGATTCTGGACCTCTGACATTTGACTCACTTCTCTATGCGCTTCCTTGATTTTGGCCTCTAACCGTCTTTTCCATGGTGGGTTTTGTTTCTGATGGCTCCCATGGTTGCTCTTATAGCCCAGCACCTCTAAGATCACTGCTGCTGAAGTGTAGATCAACTCATTGGTTTCAGTGATAGTTGTGGTTGGATCGCTCTGAGTGCTGCATTCAGATTGCCTAGGAGACTTTCAGATGGTGCTTCACTCAGCCTCTGTAACTGGCGTCAGGGTTGTGTTCATTCCATGATCTTTCAGGTCAGTCGCTGCCTCGTTCTTTGCATTTATGTCATGCCATATAGCAGTTACCTCTTTGTTTTCCTTCCTTAACCAGATTAATTTCCAACTTATGTACACAACCCTGTCCAGCTGAAATGGAGTGACGCTCAGGTGTTCTGCAGACAGAACTACAACGACCTGGTCTCTGTTGAGAATGAAACAGTCAACGCTGATGTCAAAGAACTGGTGCCGCTCGTCAAAGTGGCCTGGATTGGACTGTACCGTATCCACTTCGCCTGGGTAGACCACAGCCCCAGCACCTTCAGGAACTGGGCACCGCTCTTGCCAGATAATCTCTCGGGTATTGAGTTTTGTGCCACTGAATATGATCTAGATTGCAACTTTAAACTTCCGTCGCTCTGTGCCAAACCGGACTGGAAGATGAGGAAGACCACCATGAGACAAACCATGAGCTCAATCAGCGACCTCAGACTGCCAGAGGTTCTGAAGAAGATACAGCAGAAGTTAAGTGTCCGGAGAAGAGCTAAGGGTGGAACAAAAGAAACGCAGATTGGAGAAGGCTGTAGGTAGTGGGATAGAAGATGCCATTTTTTGGAAAAAAGTGAATAAATCACATAAAGTAAATCAAACATTATTAGTAAAAATGAACCATCTTTTTTGTAAGCTGTCAAAACAAATACATTATCTTAAAATCTCCTTTGCTGTGACATAATTCTAACGGAGTTCGCACCATTGAAAATACTGCAGACATTCTGCGCCATACACCAAGATAGGCAAAGATCAAAATGGCCGCCAAATGGTTTTCCAAATAAATTAAATACATTTCTTACCAGCAATTGTCCCACCCCCAGAGGGCAGTCTGTAATGTCACCATAGCTGCCCACTTATTCCCCAAACATTCCAGTTCGAGCTTTCAAAGTCCAACCTCATTAGATATGCTCAAACTTTTAAAATCCACGGCGGCTAAAATAGCCTGATTCACAGAATGTTCCCCCTCAGAATTGCCACAACTCAGATTTTCAGTGCTCTTTTGAACAAAGACCTTAAATTCTACAGTCCTTAAGTTCGTAAAGCCTTTAAATTCTACAGTCACCAAATGGTTTCATATACTTCCGGTTGTGAGGCCAGACCAAGGAGTCAGAGTCAAGATTACGACCAATATTTTTCCATTGTTTGGAATAGAGAGAAACTTATGGCCGATAACCTCTGCTGATATTTGTTCTGATCTAGAGCAGCTTTTGATTATTTTCCTGAACAGCTCACAGAGATGGTGAGTCAGGGCCAGACAGACGTGGAGATAAAGATGAGGATTGTGACCATCAAGAAAACAGTGCGGAAACATCTGATGTGTTTAAGTTTATGTATTTGTTTTTATTATAAATGTCCACAGCATAACAACATAGCATTATATATTTGCAGTTATTTTATCTTTCATATGTGTTCTAATATGGTTCTACAGCTAAAACCTAATATTTTCTGTTAACATTTACTTAAATACAGCATTCCTTTCATTGTGAACTATTAAAATATAAATAAAGGCCAGATTTTTCCTTCTATATTAGAAACATAACTGCTGCTGCTCTATCTCCACCTCTGTAGTCCTTCAGTAACCTCCAGCCACACATGCTACACATTTCAGAATCTGTCATTTTCAAACAACAGCTAAAATTCTGGATTTACCTGCCCAACCAGAACCAAACTGACAAAACTGGATCTGGAGGCGTGTCCCGTTTTCCTGATTTTAAAGGGTGCGATTGACAGGTGGGTTAACCATTCAGAGATATATATATATACTCCGTTTATGTAAATTAAAAAATAAATAAATACACATTAAAGAAATTAAATACATAAAATATTGTGAAACAGCATCATTACTATGACTATTACTTATTTCAGGTAAAAGAAGGATCATCGAAAATTTGGACAGGGATTTTTCACGCTCTATGATCCGTTTCCCGTCCTTTCTGGATTCAAACACAATGTAGAAGGGACTGGCTGGTCTGCAGTTCTCCATCAGAGGTGCCGACGCTTTGTTGTGGTGACATTTACAGGAATGGCAGCTCCTACTGGGCACCACAGTTTTCTTGTTGTGCTCATTTCTTATATTGATTTGTTGTCTGTGTTGTTGAAGTCATGGTCGAACACCTGCGGATGTAGCTCTGCATAGTTAATGGAGCGTGACTGTTAATGCAAAATGGTGGTTGCACCTTTCCAGGGCAAAAAACTGGGGAACTCTTAATGCTGGTTTGTATATTTAAATGGTCTTGGTTATCTGCAGTCTCTTGATTAAGTTTCAACAGCAGATTCTCCAGGCATTAAAAAGTTCACTACCGTCTTTTTATTAAACTAGAATAACAGAATATATTAAACTGCATACATATTTTGACTTGGATTTTTTTAAAAACTATAATTTCGTGCATGTTTAGCTGGAGTGCACCCACTTTTTAATTATTCATTTGTATTTTTTTGGCTGTGCTGCATCACATCAAACTTGGTGTTACGTTCCCGCGCTAGGGGAAAAGGGAAGCAACTAGAAAAACCAAGATGTTGAAGGTTTTAACAAAAAAATTTGCATTTATTTACAGTGTAGGAAGAAAACAATTAACAAAGGATAAGTGCTGGTGAAGAAAACAAAAATAAAAGGGTTTTAAACCAAACGTGTAACACAAACAAAGAGCCCTAACTATGTAAAACAGGGGGAAAACAAAAATAAAAGGGTTTTTAAAGCAAAAGCGTAAACCAAACAAAGAGCCCTAAGTAAGTACAACAAAATCTGAACCTAACTAAAGTGAACCAAAAGTGTCTCAACCAAAGGTAATAGAAGACAAAAGCCGACAAAACTAACACAAATGAGACACAGTCAAACAAAAGGGTGAGCTGGTAAACCAGGCATCCAGCCGCCCCGAGCAGGCGGAAGAATTCCCTTTTTAAATCGCGCGCCCCCACAGGTGGCCTCCGCGGATTGGTGGGGGCGGAACACTTGGTCGGAATCTGCAATTGTGATTTTTCATTTGATAATATATTTCTGAAATTAAATTGTCTTATAATGTAGAGCATTTTTTATAGTAAGCCTTTGCATGGAGGAAACGGCTTGTTTGTTATCAATGGTAAGTTGTTTTCTCATTAATATTAAAATGTTTTTGATTATTTTGGTGATTGTGATTTTTTAAGGTTTTTAAAGTCCAGATTTTGAATTACTTTAGCTCTAAGTTGTACATGGTGGTGTTTTTTTGACCAAGTAACACAAAAGCCATCCATTTGTCCAAGCTGCAATTATTAGCGATACGTTTTTAAATATAACAATAAATCATGCTGGTTTTAAGTTGCAAGCTTTATATGGTCAGAACTGCACATTTCTGATGTCACATGTTTTGCGTTGTGAGGTCAGTATTCAGAAAGTAAAGTAAAAACCTTTTGCCAATGAGCACAGGCCATTAAAACAATATGGCTCCTTCTTGAATCGATCATCATGTTGCTTCCTCATGAAAAACATACTCGGGCCCTTTTTTGTTTCATTCACATGTTTGAGTAAACCTGTATTATTTGTCTGTCTGCATCTCCAAAGCTCAAAATAATCAAAAATCAGCACTATTCAAGTTAACAGCTCCTTTAACCTCATGTGTTGTTGAGATTGGCAATTCAAGGGCAGAAATTATGCAAATTTTTCTAGTGAAGATGTATGGAGTTTAAAACACAGTGGAGCACAAGGAGGAACGAGGAATCTTACGTTTTGAGAGAAGAACTCAGCCTAAATCTGCAGGGTTTGTGTGTTAAACGTGTGAATGAAACAAAACACAACTCCAGCTCTGTTTGTGATGAGGATACATTATAGGAAAATACTGTGATATGGGTCCTTTAAACCAAATAAAGGAGCATTTCTCGGGTCCCTAAAGGCGTAAACGCTCGGCTGTCGAGTCAAACACTTTCCATGTTTCACGCATCACAGAAAATAAACACATTAGATTTGGCACTTATATCTGTTGGCTGCACATACTGATACTTGGCAGCTGATATCAACATTCCTTTGAGGAAGCTGGAGAAGCTAACTGGGGGCACAATCTGATGATAAAGAACAGATTTAGCACAAATTAGCTCACTTGTGCTAGTAGCTATTAGATAAATCCTTTTCATATAACAGTACAGTCCTAAACTAGCTAGAATGATTCAGTGAGTCCTACTGTGTTCACGTGGTCCTCGGGAACTCAGGGTTCCAAGATGTCGAGGCTCTGACATTTTTGCATTCATGCACTTTTAATTGGGATAATCTGAATGAAAACAATGTTTTAGTGGACATAAAATGCACTTAATGCACATAATATATTTGCCTTGTTGCAATTATGCTACAAAGCATTTTACAGCACTGAGTCTGCACTTTAAAGGTTTTTAATTACCTTTTATAATGAGTGATTCTGGTGATTTTCTGTGAGTGAAGTTTAGGCCTGTGCAAATACTCCAGTTTAAATACAATCAAATCATCGCAGTCAAAGCACGTTTAGAGCACAGAGATTTGTGTGTTTGATTTACATATATTTAGCTTATTTGTTTGACCTATTTGCTGCTTAAACTGAGATTTATTTATTTGTTTTGAATAAGAAAAAAACATTCAATCAACTGCATATAAGGTTTAGATTTTAAATGTCATTAACTTGACTAATCTCTGCCTCCAAATACAAAGTAAACATTGAAAATAAATAAAGCTCAATCATAATACTGATTTATTCTTAGTTACAAATATATTAGACAAGATGTCCCATTTATTTAATGTTTTCATTCTCAAGTTGATTATCCGGTCAAAAAGCAGAATCTCATGAGTCTCTCATTTGCGTTTCCAGTTTCAATGCTGAAATCTGGTTGTTTTAAACCTAAAATGCTTTTCTCTAATCTGAATGGTCAGTGCCTAAAGCCCAGCACCTGCTCCAGGCTTGAGTCAGTGCTGGTGCAGCCTCTGCAGCCCAGGGAGGGAATTCTGAAGGTTTTACACTTCACATGAGGCCTGGCCTGTCTGTTTTTAAAATGTATGTTTATTAACATCACAATTGCATTAGACAAGCCACATGTATTGCCCTGAGTGTTTTAGCGAGAGTGTGAGATTTCAACGCTTGGAAAATAAAAACAGACAAATCTAGAGTGCAAAGCAGTATATGGAGAATGGATCTGTTCTTGATCTTCCAAGAGATTTCAAGTCAAGTACATTTTATTTGTAGAGCAGCTGCTTCTTCCACCAATCACACTTAAGTAAAAGTATCCAGACTGACAGAGCAGAGCGAACAGAAACTGCCCTGTGAAGTGGCACAGAGTGTTTGGCATTAGCCTCTCTGAATGTTTGGACAGTCAAGTGCCCAGGCCCATTTCAACAGCCTTTGAAATCTCAGGAGAACAGGAGGAATGCAGGATCAGAATTACACTACAGAGTATGTTGAGCAAAAATCAGACGTCACAACCATAGACTGTATATAAGAGGACAAAGGGAGTGTGCGAAACCAAGCACCAAGATCATGTTGAGCGAGTTAATACAAACATTTTAAGACCAAAATGAGGAGCCTAACTTAAGGAGCCTAAGTTATATTTATTTATGTATATATACAGTCTTATGTTTACAGTCACATCAAACAGTCACAAGTTTTTCAGAAAGGTTTTACTATATATAAAAACAAGAAAATTATTATAATTATTAACTTCGACCTGTTAAATTGCCATATTACAGCATTTTCTGATCTACGTTTTGTTTCATTCACACGTTTTAGACACAAACCCTGCATATTTAGTTCTCCAACAGAAACTCCACACACCTTCATTAGAATCATTTGGATCATTTCAGATCTGGAATTGCTGATCTCTGCTGGACTAAAGGTGAAAGGAGCTTTTAACTTGAAACTACCTCTTGATGACATCACAAGATGAAACAGAGCATTTTGAGCTGCGGAGATGTACACAGACTGATGATAAAGAGTGACTCAAACGTGTGAATGAAACAAACACAACTCCAGGTCTGTTTTCGAGGAGGCAACATTAGAACTCGACTTTTTAATGGCGTCTTGGCGTATTCTGTGTTTTGGGAACAGACTCATAATGACTGGACATGTAAATTATGTGCAAACTTCACTGGGACATTTACTGGAAATTTGCCCACATTAGCCAGTCAGCCATTTTGGACATTTGCATCACAGGCACTGCAGGGATTTTTGGGAAACGATGTCACGTCTCATTGTGTTTTACTGAGATCATGTTTGTTTTTTAAAGTCTTTGCACGGTGATGTTCATTTAGTGTGGTACAGTAGCTAAATATGGGACAAGTCCTCTTTTCTTTTATAGGATTAATTCATTTGTATATAGTCCTGGACAAATAAAGTGTGTGTGCTTGGTCCTCTGACACAAATCGTGAGGTCATTTTTGACAGCTTTTTCAAGATGGACGAGGAAATTGCTTCTGTAATTAAAGCTTCTACCAGCTCAGAAGCTCAAGCAAAGTAAAGGCTTAACCTTCCATCAAGTGACCGAACTATTAACTTGTTTTTATCGTCTACATTAGAGTGTTGAAACTGGCTGGATCACTCCTCTTCAAACAAGCAGGTTCAAAATGCTGCAGGTTCACTCAGACACTAAAGAGATAAAGACAGAGCACATTACACAGCTCCCGTCACATCTTAGCCTGATGTGAAGATTCTGATGTTTGTTTTTAAATGTTTAAATGACTTGGCCCCTGAAGTTCTGACTGAGCTTTTATCACCTTTTGTCTCAGACAGATCAGTGAGGTCAGAAAAAACTGCCCAGATCGTGAGGTGAGGGTCTTCCAGTGGCTGTTCCCAAACTGTGGGACATTTTCTCTCTGCACTTCAGAGCTGCTCCCTCTAGAGTCTTTTAAATCTACTCTTCACACACTTTTGTGCTGTATATTTTTGTATATTTGTAGTATTTATATTTGTTCTCATGTTAATGTGTTCTTGCACTGTTTTGTTTGGTGGTTTTTCTGTCATTTCTTGTACGTGTGAAGCACTTTGAGCACCTGCTGCTGTCGTGGTAAATGTGCTGTAGACAGTGACATCACACAACACTTAAGTATTCACTACAGTGAGACAGTTGTGTGTTTCACAGACCTGTATCACACACACACTGACCTGACATATGTGACACGAGTCGTACACACACTGTGCGGTCTCAAAGTGAATAAATTATACAAAATAACACACAACCTATAAACTGTGTGACTGGTCTTGGTCCAGCAGGAGGCTGAGGATGGAAATTAGCTTTAAGATTTAGATTTAGCTACAAAATGGGATATTTGCAGGTATATGCATTATGCCTCTAATGAATAATCACAAACACATGAATACAAAGCAACTTACTTTTATAGAGAATGATGAAGCTTCAGCACAGAATTCTCCATCTGCTAATTATAGGTCTACGCATTTCCCCCTTGTATTGTCATAAGAAATAAGTCAAAGGTCAGTTAAATCATAAATGATCATTTCTACTGAGAACAAGTCCATAGATTCTAATCTTGTAGCATTTCCATTACAGTTAGTGTGACACGTGTCGAGTGTCTCTTCACACACTGTTCCAGAGTCACACGTGTTTTCTGTTCTTGTATCTACAGTCGTGGAAAAACCAGAGCTCCAGTTGGTGTCCTCCCCCTCCCCACACATACAAACCCTGCTTCATGTGCCAGGACCAGTCCTCTGGGAATCACTACAGACTCAGCACATGTGAAGGAGGCGAGATACTGTCCCCTTCAACACTGAACTCACATGGCTGCAGGACACGGGGGGCCGGGGACTGAAAATCATGCACTGATTAAAACTAACACGAGTGTCCAAACCAGACACTCAATTTTCCAACCCACTTTATTTATATCACACATTTCATAAACAGTTTCCAAAGTGCTGCACAAATACATAGTAAGAACAACAATAATAAAATAATGATCATGATCATTATGCTCAGATTTAATCATACTAGTCTTAAAACAATAAAACCAGTCAAATAATATAAGAGCAATAAAATAAGTAAAAGACACAGAGGACCACGCAGCTCATGCAGTGTTTAAAGACAAACAAGACCTAAAACTCTCCACTGTGGGGCTGTTTGGACATGTGGGAGTAGACTGTTCCAGAGGTTTGGGCCAACAACAGAGAAGACTGAGCTGGAGCTGGAGCCCTCAGACCTCAGAGCTCGAGTGGGGATGTAAACTTGGAATGTAATGTGGGGCCAGTCCATTCAAAGCTCTAAAAATCTGTGTTTAACAGGTCACCAGTGGAGTTGGTCTGGGATGGTTGTCTCTTTTTGGAGCTGGGGAGGAGTCTGAGACAGCAATTTGAACTAAGTGTGACGTTTGGAGGAAGGACTGAATACATCATGCTGCAGTCGTCCGGTCTGTTGGTCACAAAATCCTGTATGATTGATCTTGATTTACAGCTGTGATCCCAAACTCAACTTTTTTCTGTCATGGAGGTAAGTTTCAGTTTTGGACATGTTAGAAAATGAAATTGTTTGAACTTTTCCCTCTGCACATTAAACCTCAGTATTAAAGAGGAACTAAACACTTTTTGCAAGTTTTCTGGTCAAAAACATTGATCTAAGTTTGTGTTGTGGACACTGTTCTTTCAGGTAGTTGGTGACATCACCCAAAACTTCTCTGATTACAACCAGGTGCAAACACAGGAGCAGAGTGTGAAGTGTGGAGACCTGTTAGATTAATCACACTGTTCCTTACACCACCTTTCACCCTAGAAATCCATGTGTTTTTATTGCTGAAAAATGACTAGTGTCCAGTGTGAAGTGTCCAGTGTGGAGCCTTAAGAATAAAAGTCATATTTAAGAATATGAGCTGAATCTTGCAGATTTAGTCCCAGTCCAGAGGTTAAATTCTCGCTCCTGCACCGAGTGTGAGTCACCACTGTGAGTGAAGTTTAGGCCTGTGCAAATACTCCAGTTTAAATACAATCAAATCATCGCAGTCAAAGCACGTTTAGAGCACAGAGATTTGTGTGTTTGATTTACATATATTTAGCTGATTTGTTTGACCTATTTGTTGCTTAAACTGAGATTTATTTATTTGTTTTGAATAAGAAAAAAACATTCAATCAACTGCGTATAAGGTTTAGATTTTAAATGTCATTAACTTGACTAATCTCTGCCTCCAAATACAAAGTAAACATTGAAAATAAATAAAGCTCAATCATAATACTGATTTATTCTTAGTTACAAATATATTAGACAAGATGTCCCATTTATTTAATGTTTTCATTCTCAAGTTGATTATCCGGTCAAAAAGCAGAATCTCATGAGTCTCTCATTTGCGTTTCCAGTTTCAATGCTGAAATCTGGTTGTTTTAAACCTAAAATGCTTTTCTCTAATCTGAATGGTCAGTGCCTAAAGCCCAGCACCTGCTCCAGGCTTGAGTCAGTGCTGGTGCAGCCTCTGCAGCCCAGGGAGGGAATTCTGAAGGTTTTACACTTCACATGAGGCCTGGCCTGTCTGTTTTTAAAATGTATGTTTATTAACATCACAATTGCATTAGACAAGCCACATGTATTGCCCTGAGCGGTAACAGGGTCTGGGATGGGTGTCTCTTTTTGGAGCTGCCGCATTTTGGACTAAGTGTGACCTTTGGAGGAAGGACTGAGTCCATCATGCTGCAGTCGTCCAGTCCGTTGTTTACAAAAGCCTGTATGATTGTTTCAAAGTTATTACGTGTTAGGATTTGTTTTAATTTGGCAATCTGTCTTTACCAAAAACAACATTTAAAATTTGTTTCTCAGAGTTTAAAAGAGAGTCCAGTTTGCAGCAAGAGGCCCAAGGTCAGACGTCAGTGTAAGG
Source organism: Scartelaos histophorus (assembly GCA_000787155.1). Taxonomy (NCBI): domain Eukaryota; kingdom Metazoa; phylum Chordata; class Actinopteri; order Gobiiformes; family Gobiidae; genus Scartelaos; species Scartelaos histophorus. The sequence continues at coordinate 7,841 of KN504506.1, read as the reverse complement.
TCCAAAAATAATAACTTCAGTTTAAACGTCTGTTCCGTTTTGAAATGAAAGGACATCCAGGTTTTTATTTCCATGAGGCAGACGTGAATAGTGGCAAAGGATGAGCCATTTTTTGGGGAGACAGGAAGGTAAAGTGTGAGAATGTCGTCAGCAAAGAGGAGTTCATCTGAAGTTTCTCTAGAATTAAACCCAGGGGGAGCACGTATAGAGAAAATAAAAGAGGTGCTAGGATGATCAAAATGTTGGAGATCGACACTGAAATTCACAAAACAGTCGAGGGACACCGTCTGAAAACGCGTCTTCGGTAGCGTCTTCGGTGGCGTCTTCGGTGGCGTCTTTTTCCCTTCTCAAATTGGGGCATTGACTCGACACAAGTGCCAGTTCAGCCGAGTATTGCAAGTGTTTGAGCCGATGCAAAAAGCAGATAGTGTGTGTCTCGTGCTCATCGTGTTAGCGTTGGCAGCTCTGCACTTGCTCCACTTTTTTATACAGTCTGTGTGCGAGCTGCTGTTTACCTCGGTGGCTAATGCTAAGGCTAACGTACAGAGCAGGATAAGCAGAGGCTACAGGAGGCTACAGAAAAACATGCTGATAATGACAGAAAAGAAGTTTGTGTTTCCTTTTTGATACCTTCATTCATCTTTTTGTGTGGACGCTCAGCAGTGGCTGTGGGAGTGCAGCCTGCAGCCTGCCGGCAGAATTAAGTAGCCTAAGAGTGACCGAGACAAGACCAAGAGCTCTGAGGGTTGAGACTGAAACAAGACCAAGACCCCGGCCCATCAACACCAAATCAAGACCATCTTTGTCACTTTGTATTTGACAGTTATTGTGGCACATATATATCATTATTTTTATGAGGCTATATCCATTCTGATTAATGTTAATATAGGCTTAAAATAAGACTTAAAAGAAGCAAACTGGACTGAACTTAAACACTCTGTGCCTCCTTTTTGGACCCTCACACTTTTTAAAATAATAAATAATAAATCGTTAATTATAAAGCACTAAAAACAAGGTTTACAAAGTTAAATAAAAAAGCACGGTGGCTGAGTGGCAACACTCATGCCTCACAGCAAGAAGGTTGCGGGTTCGATCCCCGGGCCTTTCTGTGTGGAGTTTGCATGTTTCCTCCCCGTGTCTGGATGGGTTTCCTCCGGGTACTCCGGTTTCCCCCATCACCCAAAAACATGCAACACCCTATGAACAGTGAACCCGCAGAGGTTCATAGGGTCTGGGTCTGGTGCACAGAGTAATGGGCAGTGCTGCCCCCGCAACCCAGCTGGATTAAGCGGGGAGAAGATGGATGGATAAATAAAAAAGTTAAATAAATAGAAGAAAAACAACTAAGGAATTAAATGAAGTTTTATTAAATGAGTTTTAAGAAGTGATTTAAAGGTGATCCTGATGGTTCAGCCTTATCTCCTCAGGCAGGTCCAAAGCCGAGGCCCCGGACTGAAAAGATCATCCAGCACCTTTAGTCCAGAGTCTGGACTTTGGATCAGCCACAGGGACCTGAGGATCTAAGGCTGCAGCTCGTACGAGGTTAAAAGTTCTGAAATATTACTCAGTGTCAGGCCTAAACGAGCTTTAAAAGTGATCAGTAAAATCTTAAAATCAGTTCTAAAACCCACAGGAGCCAGAGAAGTGAAGCTACAACAGGAGAATAAGCCAATTCCCATTGGCACTTTACAAAAAACTGCTTCAAAAGTGAATAAAATGGTTAGGATTTTTAAACCAAGATCAATAACATAAAAAAAAAAACAGGCCAGTATTGAGTCTTATGGCATGAGGATCGTATCAGATCCCTTCAATGGTTTTGGAACAACACTAATTTAAGACCTCAGTAAACATCTGTGATTCATCAGTCTTAAGTACTGGAGAAGAAGAGCTTAAGATTGGCCCCTCAAGTCTCCCAGATGAGGAAAAAGAGTTTTTCCTATTGAATATGTTGCACTTTTCCATCTCCAAAAGGTAAACTCACAAATGTTAAACCTGATCATTATTATTAACTATGACACATTCACTTTTTGTATTGTGTCATCAGTATTTAGTGTTTCTGCTCCCGTCTGTATTAAATATCATTCACACAGAGAGAACAAACCCCGAGCAGATCCCACCTCCTGCCGCTCGGCCCCACACACTGAAGTCCTGCTGCTTGTTCATTCATGATCAGACGTGACTTGTGTGTGGAGTGCTCCCCCTACAGGCCGACGCAGAACTACAAAAACACTCCAGGTCCAAAGGAGGGAGGAGCAGATAGAAACACACTGTTGTTTTCTAATACCTGCTCTTACTGCAGATGTAAATAAATGATATATTTTTATTGTTTTTCTTTGTTTAGTGCTTATTAAACGCCCCTATTTCGTGATTTTATGATCTATGTGATGTTGTTTCCTCATTATTCTCATATTTGCACATGTTTAAAGCACAAACCCTGCAGATTTAGGCTGAGTTCTTCCCTCAAACTGGAGATATTTTGGTCGTGGTTAGAAATACTGTGCACGTAAATGTCATCCAGTCTTGCACTTTAATGTTTGTCAATTTTGATTCTAGAACATGTGAAGAAATTGACCATAACTTTGAACTGTGAAACATCTTTACCAGAATCGTTTGGGTAATTCAAACATGTGCGGGTTTGTTTTTAAGGAGGTAACGGAACGTGACATAAATCTGACAAGAGTTAATGATAGATTATCGAGGCATTTCTTTTATACACGCTGGAATCCAAAGCAAACGTACAATTATGATCTGCTCCGTCGACTCGAATGTTTTTTGTTCTTTATTTCTGTAATTGAAAACAACAGCTGTTCTTTTCACATGAATCCGAAGGCGGCGGAACACGTGAGGTTGTGGAGGTTGTGGAGGTTGTGGGTGTGGGTGGGACGTGCCCTTGGATGGCAGTGCACAGAGTTTATCTAAAGGCCAGTGACCAAGTCCGGAGAGTTATGTAACCGAGACAATAACAATAATACTATCTTATCTCCTCATGGCACGACCGAAATAGAGAGACGACTTGTGAACGCAAACTCATTGTAAGAGCAAACAAACCGTTAAATGTAAATGTAGAAGAGCAGATCTGTTATTCACGGGTATAAAACTACACAGGCTTTTCACAAACTGCATGCAAACTTTACCAAGACTTACCAAGACTTTACAGAGACTTTACAGAGACTTTACAGAGACTTTACAGAGACTTTACCGAGACTTTACCAAGACTTTACAGAGACTTTACAGAGACTTTACAGAGACTTTTAACGGACTTTATGCAGAGTTTACACAGACTTTAAACAAACCTTATACAAACTTTATGCAGACTTTATAAGACTTTAAACAGACTTTATGCAGACTTTATATTTTTTTATGCAAACTTTATAAGACAGACTTTACGCACACTTTACATAGACTTTAAACAAATTTTAAGCAGACTTTATACAGACTTTATCCACACTTTATGTTAAGTTTAAACAAACTTTAAACAGACTTTCAGCAGATTTTACACTGTCCATCCATCCATTTTCTCTCGCTTAATCCGTCTGGGTCGTGGGGGCAGCACTGCCCATTACTCTGTGCACCAGATTTTACACTAACTTTAAACAAATTTAAAGCAGACTTTAAATAGACTTTATGCAGACTTTACGAGTTTTTATGCAGACTTTATAAGAATTTACACAGACGTTACCCGCACTTTACATAAAATGTAAACAAACTTTAAACAGACTTTTTATGTTGTTATGCAGACTTGACACAGCCTTTGCACAGACTTCATACAGACTTTACGCACACTTTACGTAGACTTTAAACAAATTTTAATCAGACTTTAAATAGACTTTATGCAGACTTTACAAGTTTTTATGCAGACATTATAAGACTTTACAGACTTTACCCACACTTTACGTAAACTTTAAACAAACTTTATGCAGACTTTAAACATAATTTATACAGACTTCATACTTTGTTATGCAGACTTTACACAGACTTTAAACAGACTTTACGCACACTTTACGTAGACTTTAAACAAATTTTAAGGACACTTCATGCAGACTTTAAACAGACCTTTGTGCAGACTTTACGCAGACCTTAAACTGAATTTATACAGATTTTGCACATACTTTACACAAACTTTACGCACACTTTAGGCAGACTGTACATAGACTTTGCATAGACTTAAAACAGGCTTTATACAGACTTTATTAGTATATGACTTTGCCGTGCTCTTATGCTCTGTTATAACACACAAGGGACATGTCTCAGGCCCATTAGCTCCTTTCTTCAGTTGTGCCTCTGAGCAGTTGGACTCCTCCTCTCCACGTGATGTGACATAACCTCAGACATGATATCAAACATAAAAACATTACAGCGGCTTCAATGTTCTTGGCATTCGCCTGGAGCCATCTGCCGTGTGTCTGCAGGGAGCTCTACCTCCAGAACACGGCCACCGCATTATTCACACTTCAGCATTTGTGAGAAATAAACAACATCTGATAACATCTGATAGCGTCAACATTTGGATCGTTGAAAACACAAGTTAAGTGAATTGTTTGTAGATTGCTCACAGTTTTGTAAAGGTATAAGAACGACAATTGAACCTGTTTCTCCAGAGCTTTAACCTGCAGACAGGACACTCATCTAAGTTTGTCTCATCCTCAGTTTATGGACAGAACTCGGCTTCAGAATTCCTTCCCTGAGCTGCAGAGGCGGCACCAGCCCTGACGTATGATTGGTGCAGGTTCTGGGGTTTAGGCAGTGATTGTTTAGATCAGAGAGACTTTTTAGGTTTAAACCAACCGGATTTCAGCATTGAACCAGACACCCCAAATGAGAGAATCACGTGAGGCTCCTTCTGCTTTCTGAGAATAAATCAGCAGTACAATGTTATCAGTAAAAGCTTTTTGATTTGAACATTTTTCCCTCCTATCTGGGGACACCGATCGGTCACGTCAATGAAATTAAAAATCTAAATCTGGCACATTGTTCATTTTAAAGCAGAAATCAACACTTAAATGTGAAATAAATACAAGACACACATTAGAACACACATGTTAGAACTGTGAAATGTTCAGAAGCACAAACTCCAGCCTGAAGCTCAAAAGACCAAGCTCCAGACACCAGTTTCTTTGTTTTTGAGACAAGTCGGTCGTTGTACCTTCACAGCAAAACTGCCTGCAGGGTCTTTAGCTGGGAACTGTTCTTCACTGATGTTTCGTCCCTTCAGGGAGAGATACTCACTTTTTTTTAACCTTTCATTTTAAAATATCTTCACAAGGTTGTCATTTGAAAGCACCGGCAAAACTTCAAAAACACTTAAAAAGCAGATCTTTAAAACATTTGCTCCCGTCGGCTTCTAAAATCCAAACTTTAGTTTTCGGGTGTAAAAACTAAAGCTGCAAGATTAATCACAATAGAACTGAAATCTCCGTTTCAGTGGATGTGACAGATCATAAAGACCACAAGCTTAGTTTCCTTCACAACAACATCTCCTGTTTTTATAGAGAAAGTCTGACCCTGTAGTTTAGATCTGTACAAACTATGACATGTGACTCTATTAGTTCGTCTTGTCTATTCTTCAAATCTGTGTCAAATCTAAAAACTAAATCTCCTTATTCTGCATAAAAACACCAAACCTGTAGTTTAGATTTTCTTATTCTTATTTTGTGTGATTCTTGTATTTGTCAGTTCATATTTCAGTGTTTTTGTCAGTTATTCTGGCAAATCCACCCATAATCTGACCGAATGTCATTAGACATTCCCCCAAATTGTTGCACTGTACAAACTGAACAAAGCCGTGGGCAGTGGGCAGGATTCTTCTCGTCTTCTTCAAATCTGTGGCAAATCTAATTCCAGTTATTTGAAGAAAAATCCCAATTGGATATTTCCCCCAAATCGGCGAGTTAAGAATAACGTGGAAATGTGTTACCCAGAAGCGAGATGACCCAGATAGGGCAGCGCGTGTTACGGCGAGGACCCGGCGCCGAGCTCCACGCCGCGTTACGTAAACCTGCCTCACATGGCGCAGACAGATGCCCGGGCTCCATGTAAGCGCAGGCGGATGC